>CAUPSG010000865.1:0-93620 GCA_963513935.1 Aphrophora alni | reverse complement strand
TGGTCGTAAAAGTGCCTTTATAATATTTTTGAAAGTGCTATTTTACTTTGATATATGCTATTTAAGAAAAAATAGTGACCAAAGTGTTTGAAAATATTAATATGGTAGTCGAATTTTTAAAATTGTTCATTCCACATCTGACATTTTATATAAACTGTCTTTGGTGAGTTTTACTTTCTTGTCTTTTTGTAAATTTTGTTAAATTGTCTTGAGATGTCGCTCAACTCTATATCATTAACCAAATTTAAAGATTTTTTTAAACAATATTTTGTAAATGTTTTTATTAACAGATAATGAAAATTATAATCATATATGTTTTAAGTGCTAAATTTAAATTTGATATTAGCATGTTAAGTACTTGGTCCTTATACGTCCTCAAATTGTCCAATAAAATCAAATTTGTAAGTATTTGATCCTTTCAAATCCTCAAATTGTGTTGGACAGGCTAGACACCAACAAACATTATGAGAAAAACAACACTTTTTCGATACAAAAGACCTTCAAAAGAATATACCCAAGAAAAACAAATACTTAACTTACATAAGTTATTCAACACAAATTGCAATAAATGGTAAGTAAAACTGGGCACATTTTCTCACTCGTCCTTACAAGCATTACAAAAACCTTAAATATAACCATTTATTTATTACTTAATTCTTTATATCCATCTGATACAGAGTTTTCAATAATGTCTTGATCAAGGTTTAGTCTGATCATTTTATTTTATTTTTTAAACTACTCCAGTACCGATTTTTCTTTCTTTTTTTTGTAATTTTAGTACATTATTACATAAAAATTAATCTAAATGGGTTGATGATTTCCTTTAATGAGTGCTTTTAGGATTTTCTTTTTCATATTTCCCGAATCGGAATTTTGTTGGGATAGTAACCAATAAGTTTTGTTTGTGTGCTTATGAAGCCTATATAGCCTATTATAAGAGCAAAGTCTGACCATTTGAGTCAATTAAAAAAAGTTTTGTATTTTATCTTATGGTAGGTAGCCACAAATGTCCGGTTATTAGGAGTCGAAAAACATTAGTTAACATTTTAAACCATTCCAAATTGTTGTGAAGAAGTCAACAGGCTACTTATACCGATGGACGAAACGGATTTCTTTAAAAAAATTTTAAAATCGAATGTTTCCACAAAACAATTTTTTTTTCTAGTTTGCTGTATAGCGTATAAAAGTGAATTGCAAATATTTCTAAGAACTAAATTCCACAATTAACAGTTAGTAGCTGTAGCTATACGCCGCAGTTGGGTTTTTTATGGTAGACATTATCTGGAGTGAACTGATCATTTATACCTGGTTACTTTCCCACAGTTATCACGTATAGTATATTTACTCTAACGTGATAATAATTGTTATTATTGCACATGACAAAACCACGATAGGTTTGAATCCTTCATTCCATAGAGCACTGGGATACAAAACCTTTCATTGGTTTCTACGTCTACGCTTCATGTAAATTATTACCATAAATCATGCATTAGACGAACTGTGGCGTAACCCTCACAGCAGGTTATCAAATTTGATTTCACACCCATTCAGCATGTCTATGATGTTATGTTTAATAATAATCTATTGTTGTAAAGCAATTTTTTATCTAATAAATATTTTGAGAAATGAACATCCATATATACATTTAGGCAGACATATTCAATCATGTTCATACGCCCACTTGATGTCGATCTTGCCAAACCAAGTCCACATATAAGAAATATTTCTCTCTTACATTAACACTGAAATTTTAAGTTCAGTAAAATAATAGAAGAATACTAATATTAGGGATATTTTGAAATTTAATTACAACTGAATCTACACTAAAACTAGTGATTAAATTATCAAAAAAATAAATGGCAAAACTATGATCAAAATCTGTGTATAATCAAAAAAATATAAACATTTCGAACTTTCATTTTAAGTTTAAAAGTGATGAAAATTATGTTATTAATGAATATTTCTATTGTCACTGTACTGAAATTTGTTTGTTTCATTTAACTATATTATGTAAATCTTGTAGAACGATGGCAAGTATATAATTCTCGTTTCAAACCAATGTTATTTTATCAACAACAAAGTGTAAATAAAATAAGTTATTTTTTATTTTTTTTAAGATAAAACTTTAAAAAATCGGATATAATGAGAGTTAAAGAAGAGCATTTTGTAAATCATAAAAATCGGTTTCACATTCGAGATAAGGAAACGACCACACGAGAAAATAAAACATACAACACTTAATATAAGTAATGAAAATAAAACCTTTTGTAACCCAAATTTGGAAATTGGACTTTGTAGTATAACTAGACAAAATGCTGTAAAGATGATCGCAATTTGTAACATGCATAATAACTTCAGAAACCCTGAAACTAGGATATCAATCACCTGAGGGAAACTATGATTTTGGAACCCCTCTCCCATAAGAGCTGGTCTAATAGGTATGGAGTCAAATTAAGCTTGCTAAAATAGGTTTTATGCCATTTTTGAGTCAATTTAACTATAGTTTGGTTAGATTAAAAAAATATATATGATAACAAAATGAAATAATTATAACTAAAAACAAAACTGTAAACCACATAAACTCAAAATTAGAAAATAAATAATAGTATATCAATAAAAATTTTCATTCAATTTAGTCAACTTAACATTTATTGAATGTGATTGTAAAAATATAATTGGATTTTTTTTTTAATTAGCTGTTTCATGCAATTTGGCCATAGTTCTTTATTATGAAAGACATAAATGAGACAATAATAGCTCATTTTGTGCAGTTTGGTGACCTCCATATATTACTACTAAGGTCATAGTTAACAGATGAACGGATACACAAAAAAATAATTTTATACCCATACATTTCAGTCTATTAGTGTATTTATATAATCATGTTACCTCTCTGGCAATCGCAATTTTTATGCAGTTTTTCTTCAAATGTGACGCAAATATACATTTTACAAGTTTGAACAACTACATTCAACAAAAATTGGGTCCAAAAAGTGGCGACAATTTTAATGAATTTTTCAGAATATTTTAATGTTTCACAATTTCTTATTAAAATAAGAAATTTTCACTATTTAGCTTGAAAATCTTCATCCCATAATAAAAAAAAAAGATAGTTTTATATTGTAACAAAATATAACTAACGGGTATCATATAACCTAAGAATTAAAAATAACATCAATTATTACTTCTGTAATATGAGGAATGTTAACTGTATTTTAATTAAATTTATCTTGTAAGTTTAGTTTTATTTATTGTTGAATATGATTATTATTAAAAAGTTTATATAATAACGATATAAGTTTAACAATTTTAATTTTTTTTTTTAAATCAACCTCTAGTAGCATATTTAGTTTAGTTTTTTAATCTGTACATACCATTAAAAAAAATCAATCTAATAACAACTAATTTAAGTTTGTTATTATTTCAGGAGATCATTTTTCTACCTGTGCTTACTTGGAATAAGACAGCTTACATCACTAAATCATCAAATTCTGATCATTATTTTTCATTCAACACAGCTAGAAGTGATAGACTGAGCATCATCAGAGATATTCCTGATACAAGATATTACAAGTGATTATACAGTGTCTGAACATTTCAAATAGAAATGTTGTTTAAACACTAACTAAGCAAAAAATCCAACATAATTTCCTAATAAAATATTTGTTTTGTTTTTGTAAATACAAACATAGTTAGTACCAAATCTAAAATCATGAATTGAGATAAAAATAGAAATGCTTACTGACATATTTTTTAAAACAAATTATTAATTAATGTAAATTGTATAGAACACCTTAAATAAACAGACAGCCAGAAGTTTTGTTGGCTTCCCAAAAGGAACAGATGTAGTGCTTAATTACAAGAAGCACTACTAGGTTGGCTTCCTAGTTTTTCAGGATACTTGAGGAGGGAAGAGATGTAATGATGTACATAATATTTTGTTGATTTGTTTAAAATATTACAAGAAATAATAATAATTATCTTTTATAATACAAACAAAATTCTTATTAATGAGCACACTTACTGATTATTAGTTAATGCTACACCAATATTTTCTAGTAGAAATTTAATGTCAAAATTATAATTCACGAATCCGATGTAGTTATATTTTTCAAAAAAAAAGTTAACGCTTAATATTGATCAGTATGTCAATAAATATAAACATGTAGAAAGATCAGTGTAAACAGACAAACAAAAGTCGTCCCTTTTTTTTCTGAGTTTTACTTTCTCTCACATATATATACACACACGCACCCACACACACACACACACACACACACAAACACACACACACACACACACACACACAAACACACACACACACACATATATATATATATATATATATATATATATATATATATATGTATTAGAAGAGAAAGTTATATGATGAGGCAAAATAGTTGTGTTAATTTTTTGTGGATATATCAGTTTTAAGGTCTCATGAGCCCAAAAAAGTAGTTTTGGAAAAAATTTCTGTCTGTCAATTATGCAGTTCTCTACTGCCCAAACATGGGGCTTATTTTAATAAAATTTAGTATTTGGTCATATTTTGGCAATATAAAGATACATGCTAATGGCGCATTTATAGCACAAGCGTAGCATGTTTAAATTTAAATTATTTTTTAAATTTAGAAATATTTTTTCAGAGACTGTTTCTTATGTTCATTTTATCTATTTTATTGTCAATTACAGAACTGATGTTTTGTGATGTGAATTTTCTGTTACTATTTCAATTGTGTATATTTTAGCATACATTTGTAGGGCTCACAAAAACCTCTCTCCATAGCAACCATTATAAGTACATTATAAAGTACTGAATGCTTACCTTATTAATAATTCTTAAAAGCTTGATCACTTGTTAGACGATTCACAGTGTACTATCTAAAACTTAGTTACTGTAAATCAGTTTAAACTTAGTTTTTCAAGTTATGCTTGTAAAATCTTTTCTAACAACAATTCAAAATTTATTAAAGGATAAATATAAATTCTGACAAAACATAAACAAAACCAAAAAATTAACAGAATTAGCACTGAGGCACTTGTTCATTAAAAAAAAAAAAAAAAAAGTTTTAAGAGGAGCAATTGTCCTCTTGTTTGGTATCATAAATAGAGTCCACACAGTATTCACCTCAATAATTTGAATTACAATAATTTATTCCAAACCTATTTATTCACACCTACAACACAATAACACGTGGTAGGTTTAGAGACATGACAGAGTATATTTCAACAACAAACACTCCTTCTTCATTTCCATACATATGATGACTAGATGACCTATCATTGACTAGGCATTTAGATAATGAATAATGTATTATGACAGGATAATTGTTTTTAGTAATTAGATGAAGTAAGGGCTATTAGCTAAATTATTGTTTAGCTTTGCTTTCTATGGCTCCACCCTAAATGGTCTTCTTAACAATATCTATCCCAACATCTTGAAAACAACTTAAACATTGCACATAATATAAACTAAACCAATTACAAAAATCCACTAAATATAATTATGAACATTTTAAGGCAACTCTTAAAAGGGATTTATGTTTGTGGTTGGATATTAAAATTAAGTAATATTTTACGATATGACTTTCTATTAAACAATACAGATTACCTTTGTAAACAAACTAACATTTTAATTTTGTATTGGATATTGTAGTTGAAGAATCCTAAAAGATATCACTGTCATTACTTGGATCACACTATTAATCACTATTCTCATATCAATTGATCACTATTATAATGCATGAAGCAAAGACAAGATTAAAGATCATCTGTCTCGCCTATAAGTCTAATGTGTTAGATTTTTAACCTATAAGTGTGTTGTGAGTTCAAATACAACATAGCATTTTTTAAATGAGTTTTTTGTTAAGTATTTTATATTATAATGATGATAACACAATTTACAAAATCAAACTTATTTTACTTTAAAATGTGTAGTTTGGATAAAATGTACTTAAAATTTAGTTATTGTATAGAGTTAAATTTATAGATGTAACATTTAAATAGAAAATGCTTGGCTATTAAAGTTACCTCGTTTCAAAGTTTGTACACAACATTTACAATTTTGAAGAAAATGAAATTTGATCATTTTCATTTCATACCCTTTTAAGATCAAATCGATATAATAATTGGAGGATGTCTGGACATCTGGATTTATCATTTCTACAGTTAAAATGTCTTCCTTTTACTAATTCTTACCTTATCTATTTTACTTTTGATCACAAGTTCATTAAAAAAATGTATTTAAACCTTAAATAATCAGGAATTTTAAAACAAAATTTTGTATGTCTATTTTTTATGAAACTTGGTATTTCATGTTCTATCAGACTCTGAACACTTATTCGTACAGACACTAAAACAAAATTTTCTGTTTTGTGATTATTTATATCAGAAAATTATAAATAACACTATTATTAGTATGTGTTGTTTACTAATATTATTGCAACTACTTTATCTAACAAAAATGGATCATCTGTAGTTTTAAAGATGACAGATTCAAGTCTCAATTATGTATTTTGTCCCCTTCATTTAATTTTTTTTTCCCTTTCTTATTATTTAAACACAAAATACTTGGCCATCATTACCTGAAAAAAAAAAGAAGAAGAAACGGACATAAAATAAATACCACTAACCTTCAAATACTCTAATAGTGTCAGGGTCTGAAGAGAACAAAAGGTGGTCAAATGAGATCTGATAGGAAAGATGAAAGAGAGGGATCTAAGGTTAGGTTAGGTTAGGTTAGGTTTAGCATGAAAAAGCCCTAAATCCAGCTAGGTCCTTCTGGATCGCTAAGCTCATACTCACTAAAGTGAGCTCCTAACTGTCTAATTATAATTATTACATATTACAATGAACTTTCTGTTCCTAAATCATTTTATTGTAATAGGACTTGGTATTTTCAAGAACTTGGTATTGAGACTGAACATATACGAGATGCAATCTAGAAGTTCCCATAATGGTGGTTTCTATAAGAGGGAAGAATGAATCACTGCTATAGATCCTCTTGTTGACATTGGGAACTGTATCAGTCATTAGAAGTGGTGAATGTGTTTTGTTAGTTGCAGTGCTCATTTTAGTTAAATTTCACTTGTTTGTTCATGAAAATGAGTGATTGGAAAGAGCGAAAATTGGTGTAAAATTTAGTTTTAGTTTTGGGTTTAAAAGAGCAAAAAACTCATCAAATGTTGAAACAAGTTTTTGGCGAAAATGCTGTTAGGAATTAGGATCGTTTTAGTTCAAAGATTGATAAATAAAACTAATATTAAAGTCAGAATGGAGACCAACTGTTGCAAAAGACAAAAGTGGAACAATAATTATGATGAAATGATTATCTTGCAAAGGCAATCAACGTAACAAACAAGAGGGGGGCTATATAAGCTCTTATACAAAAGGAGAAAGGAAACAGGGTCTTTGGATCATAGAAGGAATCACTGCTCGAGGGGTGTTAGGAAGATAGCTATACTTGGCGAGTAAGAATAGAGAGTGCCCTATAGTTCGAGAGAGCAATGCTGGAAGAACTTTGCAAGAAAGGTGAGCTAATCATTGTGTATTGGAAAATTTATAATGGTTTAATACTAAATGTAAACAGTAGAATCATAACAGTTGGAACCATTCTGGGTTTATATTTCATATTGTAGTTGATTGGATACAATTTTAAGATTAGGAGAGATAAAATAAAAATTGTGACCATATAAATATGTATGTATTTATTGTGATTGTTTGAATAATTAAAATTAAAGAGAATTTTGTAAATAGATATTTACCACAAGTTTGGTACAATAACACACACACACACACACACACACACACACACACACACACACACACACACACACACACACACACACACACAAATAATATAAAATAAAATATTTATTTGCCTTATGTTATTATAGTTCCCTGATGTACATTTCAGTAACCAAGTTACCATCATCTTGTAAAACTGAACCACTATTTATAAACATAAAGAACCCAGGCCTAATAAAATAACTTCCTAACAATACTATGGGTAAACACAAGCCAATGAATGGTTCAGATGGTTCATAGAGGGCTGAATTTCAATTAAAGATGACGAACATTCAGGACAGTCATCTTCAGAAAGAAATGATGAAAATGTTGCTTGTGTGTGTGAAAAAATGTTTGCTGCTAAGTTTGTTTCTCGTTTGTTGATCGACAACCAAAAACATAATCAAGTTTGCAGAGTTCGAGTGTGCACAAAGCTGAAAGCTTATTGTAGAGCTGACCTGATTTTAATTTCAAGTGGGTTTATGGGTATAACCCTGAACAAAACAGCAATCAACTCAGTATAAATCACCAAATTCTCTAATAACCACAAAAAGTCAATGCTTATTTGCTTTTTTGATGAAAAGTGTGTTATCCATAAGGACAGACAGTAAGTGGAGAATTCTACAGTAAAGTTCTTAGACATCTGTGAAATTGAATTTTCCGAACTCGTCCTCAGATATGGACTGACAATTCAATTGTCTTGCATAAGAACAATGCACCAGCTCACACATCTCTGATTGTGTGTGAATTTTTGGTTCTTAGAACTTTACTGTTATTCCCCACCATTTGCACTCTCCTCATTTAGCAACGTGTGATTTTTTTATTTCCTAAGCTGAAGATGCGACTCAAGGTGTGAAGGTTTGACACAGTGAAGAAGACTCAGGAAGTAACAAACCGACGTCTTGAGTACATTGACATACAGTGATATTTATAGGTGCTTCAAATCATTGAAATCTTCCTGCGGTAGGTGAATCAACTCAGGAGGGGACTACATTGAAAGACGTGGTGACAATTAATTCTTATCTTGTATGTATATTTTTAAATAAATGCATTCTGAGAACTTTTATATTGCACCTCGTCTTTAACCCTATTTATTAATTTTTTTTTTCATTTCTAATATATTATTATCCCACACCTTTAAATCTAGATTTAAACCCTTTCTTATTCAAATAGATTATATGTTTTTAGTTTTAAAGAATAGTTTTACAAGATAAACTAACCGCTTTCTATTTTGAATAGTTGATAGAGGAAATTGTTTTAATAATGATTTTGCAAATAATATACAATCAACATTATAATACCTATTTTCTTAGCAGATTGTGATTAACATATTTGAACTGTGCTTTAATATTTACAACTTAAGCTATAATTCTTAAAATAGACACCACATTACCTTTATGACTTGTGAACTATATTTAATATGCAAAACAACCACTACACTGGTTGATTAGAAGCAAAAATAAACATACATCGTTATAATAATAACATAATTATGAATTTAATTGACAGGTGTGGTTTACTGTCACACAATATAAACAAATATAAATCTGTTAATAGTTTAATAGTAAATTTGTTTGGCAGGTGTGCTCTACTGTCGTACGATATAAAAAGTTTCCCAAAAGTATCAGTAATAATCAGTTTCTTTAATGAAGCTCGATCAACACTGCTGAGAACTATAGTAAGGTGAGTATTTTTTAAATTAATTACCACTAACAACTGTACAATTTTTACTAGTTCTAATTTTTACATAAAGGTAGTGGATTTTTCATTTTTGTGCAACACCATAAAAAGAAGTCTTAACCTCTAGTCATTATCATAATACATCAGATCTTCATAAGCTACCCAATTAAACCATCATTATTTCCACAAATTGTATAATAGCTATTTCAAATGTCTTAGTCAAAGCTAAATAGAATGTACGGTATTTTAATGTCATTCATGAATTTCTCATTTTGTTTTTTCTTTTTCAGCATCCTTTTAAGAACGCCAAAGATTTTACTTGAAGAAATCATTTTAGTCGATGATAATAGCATGGATAGTAAGTCTAATTTAATATTTTTACACAATATTCTCATAATATGAAATTCGATATTTTATTATCTTTATGCTATTCTATATCAAGACAGGTTCTTTCAGAAGTAAATTACAATTGAAAATATTCATAGTTTTTTATTTACTAACAATGAGGGATACAAAAAATGTTAAAAATTAATAGGATTAGTACTAAATTGTTACAACTAAATAATTATATATTTTTTAAATTGTACAAGTCATTAATGCATATCAATGTGACGAGCATTCCCCTCTGTTTTACAATGTGGGTTGCATCACAAGGAATTTCAACTGCAGTTGATGGTATGTCTTAATTTTATTGTGACACCATTTTTAATCTCTTCATAAAAATATCGCCTTAATGTGAAATTAAATGAGAAACTTAACTGGACTATAACTTTTAAGTCAATATGCTTATTTTATTTGTATCCTTGTTCAGCAACTATTTGATGATTTGTTGAAGAGCATTTCCTGTAACTATGAGTGTTACATTGTTGATGAAAATGTAGTTTATAAATCTAAAAGATTTTAACAACCCACCTTACATTCAATTCTATTTGAGCTAATTAGAATGGAGAAAAATAATCTTTTAGGCTTTCGGTATCATTTAATTGAAATAGAAATAGAATTTTATAAGGGTGGATTTTCATTATGAAACTTCTATATCATTGTATAACTCATATAAAGTTGTGTAACTTTCTTAACTTTGTATCTGCCATGCTCACTGTTATGTGATGAAAGATTTTGTTTTTATAAAACTTCAGTAAGAAAATAATATCACAATGCACAATATTCTTCATTACTTCATGCTTTCAAACGTTTTTACATGCCTTTGGTAGGCACACAAATTTTACGAACAATCTCTCAAGCCATTTTTGTTTATTATTTTTTTCTGCTGCTCTAAGAATTGCTTTGACAATGCAGAGTTTAAGTTAATATTGATTTGAATATGATAAGAGAGAAAATTTAATGGCATATCTTTTAAATTTTTTCAGCTATTAGGAATATTTGACTGGTAGATAAAGTGTAAATGCAGTACCTTATAAGTATTATATGTTTTATTTCATTATGAGTGCGTGTATATGTGTGCTGTTTGTGTGCGTGGGTGTTGTTGCCATGACCCATTCGTATCTCCTACTGTGTTGTTGTTCTTCCTTGTTTCATTAAATTTTGAATTTATGTTTATTTTCACTAATTTTGAAAATGGAAATTTTGATTTTATTTCCAATGTTATTAATTACTATATCTAGCGAAAAATACTCGTTTATTCCACCTATTATAAAATACTACTGGTCGAGCAAGAAAAGGAAAGTTAAATTTTTCTCTCTTTAAGGAATTTCCTTCTCTTAAATTTCTTACTTCAACACTTTATTTACCTTTATAGGAGCTCTTACCTTTTGTAGATTCAAACTAAAAATTCAAACCATTTTGTATAAAAACGTTTCCCCAAGAGTTATTAACCTTAAAAATATTTGGAGTCGCTACTCCAAATGGAATCATGTTCAAATTTTGGTCAAAAAACTAAATTAAAATATTGAAAAAATAATAATATTTTTTAAAGCTTTTAAAGTGAAAAAAGTTTAAAATTATTATTTCATAATTTGACCCTGCATATATATAATTTATCTCGGTTTTTTCTGAAATTATACAACACATAATATGTTTTGTACAAGGGATTCAAACTATTTAATAATATATTTTAGGATTGACTAGATATTTTTCTACTAAACCAGTCCTTTCACAGATGGCCTGTTAACACATTGAGTTGCCACAATGGAAAGCTTTACGTTAAATGCCATGTAATGTGCCAGCACTTCTCAAGTGAACAGTAAACATAGGCCACATGAATTTATCACATACCTTACAATTTGTTAACACTAATTTTATAATTTTTTGGTTTGTTTTGCAACTTTTAGTTTTTGAAATGTGTTTATAGCAGAATGTACGTCTTCTTTTTATTTGTCGATTTTAAGCATTTTTTCCCCCGTTGCTTGTTCAATAGTATATATATTTTCTGTATTGTTGAAAAATTGGTAGCTTGGGATTTTGTAATGTGCATATTTTGAATTTTTGAATATGAGATGGAAAGTCGCGGTAAAATAGATGAATGCTGTCATTGGTGAAAATAAAAACAGAAGTTGGTAACTGTTTTTAGAATAATGAAGTAAATCAAAATAAATGTCCAAAAAATATATTTGTATGTATAGAAATGTCTATTTTTAACATAAACTTAATATTTGTGTGAAATTGTGCTTATATGAGGTGAAAAGACTTGTTACTAAGTGGTTCTGGGTTTGAGGCTATAATCACGTGATTATAATGTGATATCCGGAACTGCAAGCGTGCGTGGAATTAGTCTAGGATGAGCGTTCAAGATGGACAGACATATTTTAGGTTAGAAAAAGATTTAATTTGTAGACTATGGAAGTTGTACTAAAGTGATTTTTTAAATATATAAACAATGTAAATTAATATTTTAAAATCAGTTAGTCTTAGAAGAGTCTAGGATCAGTGTTTGAACGAGTAAGAATTGTTTTGCTAGTCTAGGATGAGTATTTTGAGATGGACAGATGTATATTTCGTGTGTGAAGTATTTCGTCTTGTGAACGTGAACACGTAGCACGTGGCGTGAATTGAACAATTCAGTATATAGACGATTTAAGCGGTATTGTAATTTGAAAGACTCTGAATGTTAGAACATGAACTTTGTTTTATTAATAGAGACAATAAACGTGTGAAAATCATGAATATTAGATTGAAATCTGAGACAACTTAGATGCTGCATGGACCATGGCGGATCTCAACCTTCAGGACGAGAACTGCACGCTACAACCGAAGTCTACTTTGGGAAATACTGCAATGTGGTAACACAGATAACTGACAATATTATTTTGTTTTCTTTGTACAAAAAATATTAATGATAAAACTTTTAAATGATGATTGAGAGATGTTAGAATTTTGTTAAATAAGTCATTTAAATGTTGTAAGTAATTTTAGAATATCTAAACTAAAGTTTTAATAGAAAAATCTTAACTTAATAATAAATTATAATTTCAAAATAATGAGATAATGATACTCATATAAAAAATTTAATGAATAAAAGTTGCAACTAATTTTAAAGTAGAGTCATTTACAAGAAACTTGGTCTCTTCAAGACAAAACAATTCTGTTTATTTTTAACATGATATAATTTCAAATAATAAACTTATGTATGTGTATTAACAATATATATTTGAATAAATTACATGTTCAGTTTCAGAATAATAAAAGGACTTCTTATTTACCATGAAACCATTTGGAAGTACACTTCTAAAAGTATCTACGACCCTGAGAATTTTTTAGTTAACAATGATTAAACTTTTAACTTTTTCTAAATTGGTATAAGCTTTAAGCTTCCTGGTGCCCATAAAGCTGTGCAATTTTTTATTAAAGTAACTTCCCCCCCCTCATAATTTTAATTACTTCAATTTTCTTCTAAACTAATTATACACATAGATTATAACGTGTCATTTAAAAATTTTGGTTTCCTACAACAAGACCAAAAGACCATTAAAAAAAAATGTGTGTATAAGTGACCTGTTTAACACTGCAGTGGTCGCGCGTTCTACTATTGTAGAACAGATCAATATTTATTCTCGGCCTGAGCGGTTAACAACACTTGTGGTCTTGAGGGCCAATGTACCTTCCCCCCACACCCTTCCACTTACCCCAGTGTAGTTTGGTGCATCTAGCTGTCACATACTCAGCTTGAGATAAAATATAATAGAGTGTACTACTATTTAAGATCGCGCGACCACATGTGTAAGTTTTGTGTTCTACTATTGTAGATCGTGCGATCACTCGCGTAAGTTTTGTGTTTATTTTTTATTTCCTGGTCCTTTTTGATAATTGAGTGATTATATACAATGAAAATGTTGGAGCGTGACGGGGAGCGATTGCGAATGTGGTTAGAGAAGGCAGACAGTGATACGGGTGTGAACGCTATCAACATTTACAGATGCAACAAGAATGATGAAAATATCAGTCGTAGGCAATTTCTAAAGGATTTGGCATTTGAACTTATGGAACCAGCAATAAGATGCCGTGTCGCCATAGAAACCTTGCCAAAAGAGATTCGACGAAGAGGAAAACTTTTGCTTTGCATCCCTGAAAAATCTCCGGTACCAAGAGAAAAAGCTGGTTCAGTAGGAAAATGTTTCCTCTGCGGCAGACAATGCAATAAATCAACGAGGAAGACTTGCAGTAAATGCCAGAGGTGAGTGTGCCCGGACCATCAGAGAGGCGTGTGTGATGACTGCTACGAATAGACACTTGCAAATGTGACATTTTCTTCAAAGAATCATTATAAAGGTTCATTTTGCTAATTTGTAAATATATATATTTACAAATACAGTATAAATATAAATATAATAAATAAATAAATATATATATATATAGATACTTTTCAGTTGTTTTTTGTAAAAATAAGTAACTGCTCATGACACAAAAACACTTATACCGTAATTTTGTATAATTATAATTATTATGTGTTTATGAAAATAAAATGTTTCAATTCATAATATGGATTTTATATTGTATATTTTACACACACAAATCCAAATTTATTGATAAAGTTATTAACAAGTGTAGAAAAAATAAATAAATTATATAACCTGTGTTCTACAATAGTAGATCGCACGACCATTCACGTAACGATGTGGGGCGTGACCACTGCAGTGTTAATAAACAAATTTGATATTGACCAAACAGAATATATATTGTCTGCCATCTTCTTGAAAATATTGTTATCGGTAAAAGAGTAAAAATGAACCATAGATGCCAAACTAAAAGCTCAAATATCTCAAAATCAGCTCAAACAATTCCTACCAATTAAAAAAAAATAAAATTTATATAAATGAAAGTTGTAATTATTTAAGCTAATGTAAAAAATTTCAAATAAAAGAAAATTATGATCCAATATGAGGAAATTATAATATTTATAACAGAATCATTTGTAGCTTACAAATTGAAAATTTATTATTGTTACCTGATTTTGAAGTGTTTGCCTGTTTATATGAGAGTATCTGTGGTTTGTATTACCTTTTTAACCAGTATACTTATGTCTACTTTGATCTAGTAAGACAATAGGATTATTTAATTTCAATTTATTGACTCTTCTACTTAGTGAAACGTTTTCATTTAGTTACTTTTAGTCGTTAATCATCTCCTTACACATATTTGTGTAATATATGACTAATGAGAAGTAAGTATTTCAATGTTCTAATACTATACTGGGTGTACAGTAAACTTTCTAAACCGGTTTATTATTTATTGTTTGGATGACACTGAAAAGCTGAAAACCTGGACTTACACTCCGTATCCAAGGAACTATTGTTGCACACCACGAGTGACAGCGTAGGACCAGTTGGGGACGTCCCATCAGGAGTACAAAGAAAATCTTAAATGAAAGCATAGGCCGAGTTGTACATCATTTTAAAGGGCTTTACTGGTAAAGTTTAATGCCGCAAACCGCACTTTAAAAGGTTGATCTAGTACAAAATGGCAGTTGTTCAAAGGTTTTACTTGATTATAGACCGACATTTTATTAGTTGCCACAATCATAGCGCACTAAGAAACCAAAACAAAAATGCTGCTGTAAATACTGTATTATCCCTGTCATATTATAAAAGTACATTATGAGGTTGGTACCCAGTTGGTAGGTCCTTTCTTTATAGAAGGGAATTTAAATGCTGCATCACACCAACATTTGCTCCAAAATGATATTATGCCAGTATTTCAAAACATGTTTGGAGAAAATCTTCAGAATATCTGATTTCAACAGGACAGAGCGCCACCACACTATGGCATACAAGTAAGAGAATATCTACACGCTGTTTCTCCACAAAGGTGGATCGGTGGGGGGGGGGGGTTGTAGAGTGGCCAGCGGGTTCACCAGATCTGTCTCCATTAGACTTTTTTGCTTGGGGTTACCTTAAGGACAATTACTTCAATGCTTCCTCCAGTTGCCCTGCAAAATTCTGTAAATAGTTTTTACTACTGTCAAATAAACGGAGAAGAACAATTCAAACATTTACTCTGAAGACATTTGATAAGTAAACATTTTTCTTTTTTTTAGTAAAACCTTAAGCTTTTCTCCAAACATGTTTTAAAGTACTGGCATAATGCAGTATTTACAGCAGCATTCTTGTTTTGATTTATTAGTGCGCTATGATTGTGGCTACTAATAAAATGCCGGTCTTCAATCAAGTAAAACCTTTGAACATCGATTTTGTACTAGATCAACCTTTTGAAGTGTGGTTTGTGGCATTAAACTCTACCAGTAAAGCCCTATAAAATTATGTACAACTCAGCCTATATGCATTCATTTAAGATTTTTTGTACTCCTAATGGGACGTCCCCCCCTGGTCCTACGCTGTCACTCATGATGTGCAACAATAGTTATTTAGGTTCATAATGTAAGTCCAGGTTTTTAGCTTTCCAGTGTCATTTAAACAACAAATATTAAACCGGTGCAGGACTTTTTGTACGCCCGGTATACATATTTATGAGAGTAACTTATAAATATATTTATAACTAAAGAGTAAAAATTATATTTTCTTTTAATTTTTGATTCCAGAAGAAGATGGCCAAGTTTTGGCCGACTTACCAAAAGTTAAGCTGTTCAGAAATAAAAAAAGAGAAGGTAAGTAGGCCTCTACTATATATTAAGTAGACACAATCACATGTTTATGTATGTTAAACTAAATTTAATGATTTAATAATTTCTGTTTCCTTTTCAAACTTACTAAATAATGTAAAAGAACTTGATTATTTTAGGTATTAACTTAATCAAAACAAATGATTTAACATATACCTACGCCATAGTTAAATTTCCTATAGAACACAATATGTTATAATTTTTATGGTAGATAAATAATATATTCAAACATCAATTTATTTTACCTTTCGAGCAAAAACAAGCAAATGGGAAGCTTTTTATATAAGTACTAATAAATTACCAAAATTAGTTCTTAAAATAAAAATAAAAATAAAAAAATTCAAACCTTCTATAATACAGTCTATATGTTCAACTAGTAATTAAGCTTGTTGTATCTTTCACATTAACACAATTAATTGTATATAACTATAAATTTTATTTTGCTATTCTGGTATTTATTTAACTGCAAATTAATCTCATTTGTATATTTTTAGGACTGATAAGGTCACGACTGTCAGCTGTTAAAGAAGCTAAAGGATCCCTCCTCATGTTTCTAGACAGTCATTGTGAAGTAAATCTTAATTGGCTGGAACCTCTTATTAACCATATAATCAAAGTAAGACTTACAGAGAGAGTGATTAATTAAAATCATAAGAATTATTGATTTATTGCTAGATTTAATCAATAGACAACGCTATACAAAGAGTTTGCAATATCTTCTCAATTTTCCGAGAGTCTGTCCTAGACCCATCATTGACAATTATAAAGCGAAGATCCACACCTTATAAATGTAGGTCAATGTCTTTGGTTCTCCTATTTTTCTGATTCTTTATGTGGTTATATCAGACATTAATCAAATGAAACCATTATCTTTCTTCCTTCCTCATATGCCTCAAAAGCGGACATAATATGTTTTAATAATAGTGGTTAATTTTTTGTACATTTACAAAGTATTTCAACATTTTTTTTAAATTTGATTTAGTAGCATTTAGAGGTTCAACTATTTGTTTACAATTTGTCAATTTTCACATTTCACTAAATTGAATAGAAAACAGGAATATATTGACAGAATCATTCATGGCACTTCAGATTCATGTTAATTATTCACCTATCTATATAATAATAGTTATTATGGGAATATAATGAATAAATAATTTTAACTACGTAACAACTATGGTGTAGGCTGCCTACATATCTACATGTATTTTAAAAGTCAAGTGTTTTGTGGATTTTTGTGATTTGCATCATAGGCATGTACAGAATTTTGTTTTTCTGAGTGCCATCAATAAAAATGGTGCTTTTTCACTCTATCCTTAACCGGAGACAGAAACCCTCAAGGCTTAACTACAAGTGCTCAGTTGAAACCCATAAATTTTATTTGTTTATTCATAGTTTATTTTGTCTTTTCTATATTCTATAAATTTTTTTTTATATATAATTTCCTTTTAATCTAATTTAACGTATAAATTGTCATGACTCATATTATCAAATATTATGATCCAGACAAATTTAAATTCTTTCAAATAAATAGTTTTGAAAATTGAAATAATTATGAGATGTTACATACAACGAATATTATGTTAGAAATTTTAAATTTTATATTTAACGAATTTCCGGGTACAATTTACTGCCGTGAAATTGAATTCATTCAATTTTAAGGGCAAGAATTAATTTTTCATTTTTGGAAAACCGTTTCCTTCGTATATAATTATTTTGTTATTATTGATCGTTTAATTTTTACACTGGGAAATTTATAATAAACAAACAAAACTTTTTCTAACTCCAAAATTATAGGTACTTAGGTTGTACACATGATTACATATACACAGACGGACAGACATACATAAATATCTTCAAAAATGTATATAAATATGTAGTTATTTTATTACACAAAAGTACTTATTCTGTCAAAATGCGAAAGTAAAATTTTAATAATTTGCACGAAACTTCACTAGTTAATTATTTACGTTTTATATGATAAAAGCAGAGTAAGTAGTTAGATTAGGGAAAAAGAAAATTAGATTTAAAATAATTAAATAATAAAACTGTGATAACCAAGCTTCCTAGCTTGTTTTAACTACTATTGTTAAAACTACTACAAAATAGAAATATAATAAAACAGTTACATGGCCATTCTTCTCTCAAAGGAAACCATTTTTTTTAGACTGTTAAATAATATTCTCATAATCCGCATTTATGGCAAGCTCTTGTTCAATGAATTGAACCATGAGACAATATTGCAGCATCGTTGATTGAAGCTAAGACTTTACAATTGTACGCTTCTAAAAACTTTGCTTACATATACAGCTGGTGATGGGAATCATAACGAAATTGATCATTAATAGTTTGAAATTAGCAAAAATTACTTCCCTATTATAATATATAGATAGCCACTGCAACCAATCAGTAGCTTTTTGGAGGGAAATTGTCACTTTATTAATTGTTTTTAGAATTTTAATTTCTGCATTTAAGGTAAACCTGTGAGACTTGTAATCATTTGGGTTAAGCTTATTATCACCTAAGCCAAGTGTCATAAGTTTTCCCACAGTATGAATTATAATTTTAGTTTCTTGATTGAATTTGTCATTCAAGGACATGATCATTTTATCAAAAGCAGGATAATATACAAATAATTTTATTTCATCTTTTAATTCTCGTACAAAAAATTCATTACCAGGGTTACTACTGTTCAGTCTTGTCGAAACCTTTCGCTTATTTGGAACCAGAATATCAAATCAGTTACAAGTATCTACGGTTCTCGAATATATATTTTCATATATATCACCATCGAAAAATTTAAATGTCTATCTATAGAATGGTGTAAAAACAATATGAGTTATAATCGATGAAAATAAAAAGTTACCAATAACTTTATTTAGTTTGTTGAAGTATGACTTCTTAATTGTTTATAACTTTGTTATGATCCAATGTTTTTTACAATACTATTTTTCGGAATAATAGTTTTTTATGAAATAAAAAAATATTAAAAAACAAAGGTTGCATCTTAAAAAATTTAATCGAAAATTTGTATAAAAAAAATAAAATAAAAAATAAATAGATTTCAGAAAACCGAAATCGGTGAAATTAAATTTTTTTCTGTTTTGAAACTTTATCTTGCTTTCGTCCAAACTTTGTGTAATTTTTTTCCAATTCTGACACCCTTTTCAAAGTTTTTGCACCTGCTGTGCGCACACCTGTTATATGCATTTTGTAATATAAATATATGAGTGACAAGTGCTTAGTTTTGAAATGGCAGTACTTGGAATAGGTAGATTTTAAATACATTCTCTCATTAATAATCAAATAAACACTTTATCTACTTAGAATGAAGCTACATCATGAAAGATCCCATAATAAATAACACACTTAGGATAACTATTTTGATTAAGAAACTCAAAGTGTACAGACAGTCAGAATCCAAAATCAACCTACTTTGTGCTATGTTTGACCTGTAAATTTTTGCTTCGCAGAACCCAAAGAGTATTGCCTGCCCGATAGTGGATCCCATCAGTCCTGATACATTTCAGTATGATAAAACTACGGATTATATAAAAGGAGGTAAATATTTTAGTTTAAAAATTGTTATTAAAAAAATGGAAAATAATGTGATTTAATTCATTTTAAAATTTATTTATTTATCATTTTATTGTCTTTAATGTTTTATTACAAGATAGCAAAAGTTATATAAAATGGATGACATTATCAAAAACAAATTCTACACATAAATAATAAATATACTGTATAAAACATCTACAACACTTGAAATACAAATTCAAAACACTACAATAAAGTCTACTTATAACCAAATTTATAATAAAAAAAACTACATAAGTTTATCATTTAAATACTCAATAAAATTTTTCCAGTGATGTTTTAAAAACTCCAATAATATTAATATTTTTAAGGACATTTAATATCCAACCTGAGAAAAATTTCTCACATTCAAAAACTAAGTGAGTCATGGCAATATTTCCCCCTTAATATTATGTTATACTATGTATTAAGGTACTTTTCACCCAAAGATTTGTCATTTTTAAGAACTTCTTAATGAGTTTGATTAATATTACGGAATAAGCACCTCATAAGTAAAATCAATTTTTTCTATCACTTTTTTCAAGGCTAATATTGATCAGAAAATAAAATATCTAATTAGAAGAAGAAAGTTAAGCTTCTTACTTTTAAGATGTTTTTCTTTCTTTCGTGTGTGACAAATTTATCAAAAGTTATGACAATTCTAAAATTCAGTCTGCATCTAGAAATTTAATTTTTAGCCTCCTGGGCTCATTTCTGCGCACCCTGAGTAAGTTTATTTAAATCTTGTTTGACAGCAAAAATATTGCATTTTACAAAAAAGAGTAAGAACCTTTTTTATAGAAAAACAATCAAATTATCTTTTTACATAGAAGTTTATTTTACGGTTATTCATAATTTCGGAGATATAACCAAAAAAACGAATTTTTTGAGTTTAAACAAGTTTTTTTTTTTTTTAATGCCTAACCTATGTGCAGAACTTTTTTCCTATCTTATTGAGCATCCAAAAAACCACTTATTTTACAAAATCAGTCATTTATAAATTAATTTACAGTTGAAACCTCTGAAGACTACTATATTTAATTTAACGGTTAAAAATAAAAGTTTGTAAACAGTTTTTGTTCAAGCACTACAAACAACAAAGGACTAACAAAATATTGATTGCTTAGGTTTCGATTGGAGCCTAGAGTTCAAGTGGTTGGACACACCTATCAAAAGTAGAATAACAGATCGAATCAGTCCAATTATGTAAGTTACTAATTGAATGGAATAATTATTTACAAAAACAATATATTTTTCATAACAAACAGGAGATTTTATAATAAGATTTTGATTAGTTAGTTTTCACTATTTTTAAAAATTTGTATATTCAGAGTAATTTAATAAAAAGAAACATATTGTCCTTAATAAAGGAATATATTTTTGTTCTCTTTGTATAATTAGTAAAGAAAACTAATATAAATACAATACCCATTAGTATTAATCTTTCAGAAGTGCTACTACAACTGGTGGTCTGTTTCTTATAGAGAAGGATTGGTTCAATACTCTTGGAGGTTTTGATCCAGGATTAGAAATATGGGGAGCAGAAAGTTTAGGTGAGTTGTTAACTTAAAATAATCTTTTTAAACATCGCACTGGTTTGTTTAAAATACAATTTACTGGTTTGTTTGTTTAGTAAATTAACTTCATCAATAACTTATATAACAATGTTACATATAACAACTGTAGCCAAGAATAAATTGTCTGGAATGCTTTAACACTTTGCGGTCTGTTGGCAGCACTCCTGACCAAACCCCAATCTTGGTTAGATTGAAAACTGCTCTCAGGTTGGATGGCCAGCACTGTTGGCCATAGTTGTTTCTCTGTCAGATCGGCCGGTTGTTGCCCTATCCACTCCTTCAGTTTTTATCATGTTTTGTTTACCTGCTGAAAATGTGATAAGATCTAGGGTTTAAAAAGATTGAAGTCCAAAATCGATTTAAATGCGAACGTTGCTTAGTTTTATTAAACCCTAATAAAATGACTTTTATCATTAAATTATGTTATACATAAAACAATACTAATTATAAAATAGACAAAAAATTACTGTTGCTAATAACAATTTTTTCAACTACTTTTATTCAATTAAACGAGTTCTTCAATTTCTTTAGCGTATTCAAAGCATAGTCCAGAACAAAAACCTGGTTGATAAATTGCATGTTTTACAGAAAAACTTGCTTCTTTTCCAGGTTCCTTTGCCCACTATGATCACCGCATACAAAGCAGTCTTTTATTTTCCTGTCTTCAAGGGGTCACAGTAGGTGTAGTTTGTGATTCAATCACTCTTCTTCCAAATCTGATAGTCGTCAGAATCTTTTTTTCACCTGTCGTACTAATCACTTCTTATCTTTTCATTGTCTTACTTTCTGCTGTTGAGGTTTATCTGTGTTAAAGAAAAAGAATATGTTAACTATTTCTGCTACCAACAGCGTAATAAAAAGTTTGCTTCACCATTTATAGGATTTTCTGATGAAAGCATAGGTCGATATGTATTGGACAGCTATATAGAATACTTGTATTTACATATGGCATTTGGCTTTTTTACTTGTACTACAACACCTTTTCTTTTCACTCGTCCCACAGACTACTTTGAGTTAACATAAAATGTTTTAAATAATGTCATTTCATTGGTATCTTTCCAAATTAAAAGAGAATAATTCTCATCTTTTCTGAAAGCTTTTATTTATTCTTGTTTTAATTTCATTATTAGCACTACTTTTTTGTTTTTGTTTTTTACCTACATTTTTTGCATTCCTAACTGGTTTTATTTAAGGAAACTTTTTTTTTTCTGCATGATAGTTTTAGTTCTGGACTTTCGAATTGTGAAGTGTTGTCTAAATTTGTATAAAAATGGTTAGTGACAACACAAAGTCCATCAACACTGCCATAATCTTCTTCTAGTTCTTTTACCAAGTGTAAAACTACCCTGCTAGTAACACCTAAATCTTGCCTGTCCTTAAGGTCAGTTGTTGATTTTCCAAAATATGGCTCTAGTCCACAAATGTTCCCGGTGCTCGATGCCGAGACTACAAAAAATCTTAATACCCCATTTGATGGGTTTCTCCTTATTACATACTTTGAACAGTGCCTTTCCTTTAAATCCCACAGTGCTCTTGTCAGTACTGACTTTATATTGAGGAACATAGTACTGTCTAAATTTTTTGTCTAAATAAAGTACAACTCTTCGCACTTTCTAAGAATGTGACATGACTCATTCTACAGGTCCATTGTGAGGTAGACTAACATGGAGGTTCCAAAAAATTTGTCGAAACCTTTCTTTAGAAAATGTGTCCTTAAAATAGATTGGTAATCAACATAGTCATTAGACAAATAATCTTCTAATTCAGGCTTAGGGTTCATTTTCATGTTTACCAACAAGCCCAAAAAAGCTTCATTTCTAGAGCGAAACAGATATTTCTTTGGA
Source organism: Aphrophora alni (assembly GCA_963513935.1). NCBI lineage: Eukaryota > Metazoa > Arthropoda > Insecta > Hemiptera > Aphrophoridae > Aphrophora > Aphrophora alni. Next base: position 70,089 of record CAUPSG010000865.1, on the reverse strand, counting down.
TTTTTTCCTTAGCATAGCTATTAGTTTCACTTAATACTTCTGTCATTAAACTGTTTCTAAAAAATAATTGAAAATATTTAACCTCTGACTGTGGCCTAGGGCCTTGAAAGGCACTAACATTTACCCAAATAAATGCATTAAAACATTTAAAACTTACATCATTCATAGTCCATTCCCTCCAGACATTTTCTTCATTCTGCTTTCATTCCCTTCTCCTCTGTCATAGATCTGTGCATCATTTCCATTTTTTCCACCTTGTTCTGTTACAGTTTCATTCACATTATTATTTTCATTGCCACTGTCTCCTAAACTTATACTTTAAAATAAAATATTGACTGGTAACACTTCGTAACTCTCGTTTATACTGTTCACCTACACAAAAATCAATACCACTTTCATGATTTGACTCACTATCAAAGAAACTATATTCATTATTCAGTTTGTTTATTATCATCATCACATATATAAAAGAATGTACATCCATCACCCATTTTTAAAACACTAAAAGTCGTAAAATGTAAACTGAAACAAACTTAAACCAGACCAAACTAACACAGTAAAACACATAGCATCACACTGGGGACTGAATGATATCGGCATTACTCAGTATTGCCAAACTTTAAAACACAAACATAACATAGAGTCAGCATCCAGGTATGCTGCATTAATGCTACAGGTAAGGAGAAAGGGAGTTACATTCACAGTCTCGGTACTTTGCCGGATGTACTTCTAAGAAATGCTACTGAAGCGATGTTCATCCACAACCAGCCGGATGTTTATTAATTCACACTGTATGGGGGGGGGGGTGAATTATGACGATTTATGGAGTGACGAATTATTGAGTTTACACTGTTTATGATAAATCCAAATAAACCCAGTGGTGTTACCCTTAAGATCCCAAAGGGTTAAGGTATAATACCAAAAGTAATTTTGGACATAAATCAGCAAATTAATAGAAAATTTAACATTTTATTTCTAAAAAAATTACTTTATACATTAAATTATCTCTTACGTCCTTTGTGTCTGCATTAGTTTCATTAAAATGTTAATTATTTCACAACAACTAACTGAATACTTTCTGTTAGAGATCTCTCTAAAAACTTGGATGTGTAATGGTTCCTTGGCTATTATACCATGCAGTCGTGTTGGTCATGTGTTTGCAAAGAAACATCCTTACTCATTTCCTCTTGGTTCCACTTATACAATCTTAAGGTAAAAATAAAACATTTTATACTTTTCATAAAAGATCAATCAAATTCAATGATTTAATTTACTTACAGTTATTTTTATGCCTAACAAACTTTAAATATTGTCTTTGGCAAACAATTTATTTATTCACATTTTAAATTTAAACTAAACACTTAAAATGTCTACACAAATTATAATTTCAACAAAGATTTCAAAATTTAATTACCAATCAATGTTGCTACCAATTAACTACCAAAATTGGACTTAAGTTTTTATTTGCCATCATAGGATAAAAAAAAAATATATATTAATAGGTTTATTAGAATAACAATTTTATTTTTGTGTGATAATATTTAATATATTTTAGACTAAACTGTAAATACAAAAAAAAATATAGAAGATTGCTCCTTTTTTTTATTTTTCAGAAATTACAAAAGAGTTGCAGAGGTTTGGCTGGATCATTACAAGAGGTACTTTTATGATGACAGACCAGCAGCTGTTGACATTGATACTGGCAGGTACAATACTAGTACAGTATTAACAAAGATAAATCAATCAATATTTAAAAACAAACTACAATAGCTTATACCTTCTCATTATTTTAACAATATTTGTTAACATATTGTTAAAAGGTGTTTGTGAACACTTTTTTCAATTTCAAATGTAGATTTTATAAAATGTAAGTTATATGCCACCCTGTTAAATAGACTATGCATTTTTATGTGCATGATTGTACACTGAATTCAGATTTGCATGACTGTAAATTTGATCATATCACTTTATCAAAATTTTCAGAAGTAAATTTGTTCAATAATTTTGCTGACAATGAAAGCAGATATATTTTTTAAAACTAAATAATGTCAACAATTTAAAAAAAATAATTCTGGACAAGTACAGGATCCTATTTTTATGTAATTATGCATGCAGGGTCAAAATATGGTAATTCCGAAATGGTACCAGATGATTTTAAATAATTCCAAATGTAGCTCTTACACTCAAGGAACATATTGAAGAAGGGTAATAATTCAGAGAGTATATTAACAATACACATAGTTATGAAATTAAGAAATTTTAACTTGGTTTTACAGTCCTTCAAAAAAGCTAATTTAAGAAAATGTCATTAATTATACTAGTAACATTATTTATTTGATTTTGTAAATAATATAATTATTTTACATTGAAAATTTATTTGCTCAGTTTAGCTATGCGGATTGCACTTCGTCAATCTTTGTACTGCAAACCTTTTTCTTGGTACACAGAAAACATCTTTAGAGAATTGAAGTAAGTTCTGAAATATATATTATTCTTTATGTGTTCAAAAAGACATTTCTTAATCATTTGGATTGATGTAATAATTACTACTTATGTGTAAATTGTAGTTCCTTAATGTTGTTCCTATAAAATAATGGAGATTATGCCATCATATTTAGGTGTAAAGTGTCATTTAACCTCTCACAATTCCACTATCTATAGTTTGTATAGAAAATTAACTAATTTTGTTCATTTGCTAACCAAGGTCTTTGGTCCTTGGATTTTTAGAGAGAGGGGAGGTAAGCTCCCTACTGACTCTGGCCTTTGTATCAAGATATCCAAAATGCTAAACTCCACAAAATGAGCTCTATTACACTTATAAAAGGTTAACAGATATTAATTTAAGTTTTAAGCTAAATTTGTTGAGGAAAAGCATACTGAACCTTATATTTCTAAACAAAATTTTAATAATTATGATTGCGGCAATGATATATACAGCATAAATAAGCTTAACTCAAGCAAAAATAATGTAAATGACTAGATATCATTTTAACTTGAACAAAAGAAACATTTAATCAAATTATATTCTGGTAAATCACTAGAAGTCACCAATTAATAAACACATACTGGAGAAGTTTTGTAATCTTTATACATAAAAAGCTAACATCTGTCCCAAAAAGAAAACCATATGTGGTAATGTGTATTTTAACAAAAACTCACTTTACAAATTAAAATTGAGATACTCTGGGATTTATAAATGTATTCGAAATGTGATATATTTTTAACAAGGGATGAAAAGATGTCATACTTTCCTAAGGTTTAAAAAAATATATTTTTATGTTGTATATTATTGATTGATCCAAAATTTACCCGCTATTTTTTACTATTTAATTTACACCAATATACATGATACTTAACAGTTAAACTTTGTTTTATATTAGTTATCTCTTGTCGGTTCACAATCCTTCTCACGAGAAATACCATAATAAACTTGTAGTTGGCAGAGTCTAATATTGTATTTTATAATATACTCGCAAATACTAATATTCTTTTACATGTGGTTAGGCACATTGGTTTGGGTCATAAATCTAAACCTTTGCATTTCCCAAAATGTGATTGAAACAACTAGTGTCGAATTGAGATAAGCTTCTATGATGCCATCTATTATTCATTTTCTAACCCATAACTTGACAGTTTTGAGAATATTGTGATGTTTTGTTCAGGTCCTCAGAGGCTACATTTGATCAAAATAGTTATGAGCTGATTTTGAGAAAATCAAAATTTTGTAGCAGGTATTCTCATTTTGAGTTTTAAAAAAAAACTCTTGAAAATGTCTAAAATATACCCCCTACTAAATTTGATCAAAATCAGTAGGTTATTGAACAACGACAGATATAATATAATCAAAACAATTTATTGGATAATTCTATAAAAAAAAATTGATTTTTATCATCCATCACCATAACTTTCTTTATAATAATGTATATATGACAAAGTAAAAGGACTAGAAAAATTAAAGTTTGTGGTTATTAATAATAATAAACTATGGTTTCAATATTGTAAAATAATTTATAGGATTCCCCACGAAGGTAAGGTTGCTTTTGGACAATTGAAGCAAGGTGAGCTTTGTCTACAGAGTGATAAGAAGTCAGCTCAGTTAAGTCTTGTAACATGTGGTGAGGAAGATTTCCCTCTACAGACGTGGACATACTCAATTATTACTAAGGAAATACAAAATAAACAACAATATTGTCTGACACATGACAACCATACTCTCATACTCATGCAATGTGTTGGCTCCAACTACCAGGTCAGTTATACCATTTATATGCATGTTTTAAGTGAACACGCTTACTTTTTCATCCAGTTAATTTAATTGATTGATTACGCTTACTTCCTATTTTGACTCTGTTTATTTAACTGATTGATTAGTTATATTTAATTTAATATAATTTTACAAAGATATAGACCTGTGACCGTATCCACTTCTTTTGACCAGCTGGAAGCTACGGCTGGCTGGAGACCACGTTCACTTTAGCCGAATCTTGTCAGGATGGGCCAAGGAGTCGGGTTAGTAGGGCGCTAATGAACGCACGCAACGCAAGTGAAATTAAATGTTATATTTTATTTGAGCGCCGAATTAGATTACAGAAGTATTTATAATTTATAAAAAAGACATAACGGTAAGATAAAGCCTTAATAGTGGCCGAAAAGCATACCATTTAATTTAGCTAGCACGTGGCCGAAAATGGACTGACCTCGTCCCGTGGCGGTCTTCCTTCTCGCGGCTCTTGGAACAGACTCTCGCTCGGCTCGCTGGTTCGAGCCCTCCACTCCTCGTCTCTTCCCCTTCTACGTAATCTTGCACTGCTCAACAAAATCGCAAGTGCCAATTCATATTTTATTATTTAGAATTCCTCTACATCCTAATTTATACTTATTATAGTTTTGGTTTGGTGGGCTCCTTGGCTGGGCCACAGACCAAACACTTTTTTTGTTTTAACCTTGAATGAGGAATTCAGTTTCAGCTAGCAAAATTATTTAGATAAATAACAACAGAAACAAATACTTATCACAAAAGATTTAACATAAATATGTACGAAGTATGTAAATTATACAATTATATACACACAAAAGCTTAGAAGGACACTATTACATGACACTTATTATCATTTAGAGATTAATAATTAACTTGAAATAATTTGTTAAGGTCATTTTACACTTGATGATTATTAAATTTAGAAAGCATTAATTATATTTTGTATAATAATTTTATTTGTATATTAAATTTCACAAGACTGTTATAATTGTATTCGTCCCACATTTTAAAATATTTTGGTTATTGACATGATTCTTTCTCACATTTTAAATATTTATTTTTATATCAAGTTATTTTCCACAATTTACAATAAGTGATTTAAATATATATATATTTATCCAGAATTCAGGTGTTATTACAAACAATTAGTAAGTACTAGGTCGACATGACAAAATGGAGCAGAGCAAGTTTCTTAGTTAACATATATGGAAACCTAGACTATTGTCATGAGTGGTGTAGAAAAACCCAACCCATACTTTTTTTATGAAATGAAATTTTTCCTTATGATAGTTTGAATAAGAGCGTTTTTGGAGTAGTTTTGTCATCATAAAGAGGAAAAACATACTAATTCTGTATAGGACAGTAGAGTGTGCGCCAGTTGAGCACAAAAATGGTGGGGGTACCCCCACCCCTCCCCCTTTGCCCCTCCCCTTTAGGCCCCTTCCCTTCCCCCATTGGTCCCCCCACCCCTCCCCTGCCCCTCCCCTTTTGCCCCTCCCCTTTAGACCCCTTCCCTTCCCCCATTGGTCCCCCCACCCCTCCCCCTCCCCTGTAGGCCCCTCCCCTTCCCCCATTGGTCCCCCACCTCCTCCCACCCCTACCCTGCCCCTCCCCTGTAGGCCCCTCCCCTTCCCCCATTGGTCCCCCCACCTGTGACGTATTGTTGTCGAGACACACACACACAAGACGCCATACACACATGACGTCATACACTTAACTTTTTTAATACCAGTGGGATTCGAACCTGTGAAGTTTGGATTTGAAGGCGGACACGCTACCGACTGAGCTATCGTGCATAGTATTACCAGTCGGATATTTAACGCAGTATATAAGCTGCCATGTTGTAACCGCAATAATGTGTTATATATATATAATGTGTTAAGATAGTTAACCTAACCTATAAGTGTCCTACTTTTGCCCATCCACAGCCTATCAGCTGTTACAATAATGTGTTATTATATAATGTGTTAAGATAGTTAACCTAACCTATAAGTGTCCTACTTTTGCCCATCCACAGCCTATCAGCTGTTACAATAATGTGTTATATAATTATATAATGTGTTAAGATAGTTAACCTAAAGTTTCCCACCTTTGCCCATCCACAGCCAATCAGCTGTTACAATAATGTGTTATATATATATATAATGTGTTATATACTTATATAATGTGTTAAGATAGTTAACCTAACCTCATAGTATTACAAGTCGGATATTTAACGCAGTGCCGCCAACGCCAGAACATTTCGTAGAAGTTCGGACACGAACCCCTTACCGTAAGACTTACCGAGTTTTTCGCGACCGCGAAAAACTCGCGTAAGTCTTACGGTACGGGTCTGACCCGAACTTCCGGGTTTTGGAATAGGGTTCTAAGAATCAGATAAGTATATTGGCAACAGTGGATAATAAGTATATTTACAACGGTGGACTATACTACATTGGTTAAATATAAACTAGTTAAACATATATCTAACAGCTATAATGGTGAAAATTATACTACATAATATATTGGCAACAGTGGATAATAAGTATATTTACAACGGTGGACTATACTACATTGGTTAAATATAAACTAGTTAAACATATATTTAACACCTATAATGGTGAAAATTATACTACATAGTATATTGGCAACAGTGGATAATAAGTATATATACAACGGTGGACTATACTACATTGGTTAAATATAAACTAGTTAAACATATATCTAACAGCTATAATGGTGAAAATTATACTACATATTTAATCACATTGGTTTACAAGTACCTAACACGGAAGCTAAATGTATATCACATAGGTTTACAATTGAATATGAAAGTTTAAACATATAGGTATACAAAAGGCCTTATAATTGAATACGAAAGTGTAAACATATAGGTATACAAAATGTCAAAGAATTTGTAACAAGTACTTAATGTTAAATTCGTATTACATAGTTATGGTTCAAAAGATATAAGTATCACACTGGTGTACAATTGAATATAAAAGTTTAAACATATAGGTATACAATTTCAAAAAATAAGTAACAAGTACTTAACATGGAAGTTAAATTTGTATTACATAGTTAATCACCTTGGTGTACAATTTAAAAGTATTAGAACATAATATGGAAGTTTATATCACATTAAATAGAAACACAGTTTAAAAACTTAACACAGAAGTTCATTTACCAAAAACAGAAGTTCAATTACCAAAAACAAATAGGTTTACAGTGAAAAAGTACAACGCTGTAATCATTATGCAGGATACTTTAACAGAACCTTAGTACATCGATTGGTTAGTGGATATCGATCAGAGGCATGATAACATGTAATGTTATGTAAGTATGCAAACGGCGATTCACAAAAGGATACAACACCTATATTAAGGTTTACGCCATACATTGACGATAAAGTCTTTGTGTAGTGTAACTGTACATTTGCGATTTTACATATCTCTTCGATAACCTTAAATTCATAGGTAATATGATCCTGACAAGTGGACGGAAATCGAAATGGTTGATGTGTACCTATAACTAATGTATACCGATCCAGTGATGACAGGTCGAATGTATACAGATCCAGTGATGGGAGTATGTAATTACGACCCAAGGATCCAAAGTACTCTTTTGCAAATTCGTAAAAGTACATGTACGACTTATGTTCGGGCCAGTAGGTCGGTGAAACAATTATACTATTTAAAAGGGACTGATCCAACCAGTCCAAGCCGTTAATCTTTAAAAGTATTGAAATTAATTGTGCTAGTATCTTAATACATATATATTTGCTAAAAGAAGATGATGCGTGTGCCGGTCTCAAATCCGTAGAAAGATATATTTGTCGCATTTTTACGCTAAGTTCTAAAGTTAGCAAGGCAAGACAAGGCCTGACGAATGTGATATCGGTAATCAATTCATTGGTGATAGGAATACGTGTCCTATGAAAACTTAAGTATGAGAAATTACAAATATCGACATTTCGATGTACGACTATATTCGTTGCAACTCCACCCATTGTGAGAAAGCAGCAGAAATGTATGCAATAATAATAAAAAAACAAAAGTTTTTCTTTATTACTCTTACAATGTAAATTCCGGCAGAATTGTACATCTATGTCTAGATCCCCACTTAGACGTAAAGTTGAAACCTTGTCATACTGTAGATAGTCTAAAATACGTCGTAATCTATTTGAAGGTTTATGAAACTTCGATCCGACCATAAAGTAATTAATCAACCTTTTAGCTTCTAGCTCGTCGTTATAAATAAACGTTAAATCATTCCTTTCACCTCCATGAAAGGATAGGTAGGCGTCAAAATATCTACATTTGGCTATAAAATAGTAGGGCAGGTTAACTTCCATGTTTAATAAATGTTAGATTTAAAAAAAACTGTTAGATTTAAAAAAACTTTACAATTTAATCAACTATTAGCGTCCAATCCACTGAATGCCTGCAACAGCTGAAACAAAAATTAGAATACTAATGAAAACCATTACCTAACCATTTAAATATCTGGAACAAAATGAGAATACTAATGAAGTTCCGTGTTGTGAGCCCTGGGATAAAATTGTTAAATCTATAAATTTCCCAGTAAAGGTATTATAGAGGTTAACCTGACCATGGTGTGAGCCAAGGCACGAATGTGGTACATGTATATCATATCAATAAATTTCCCTGTAATGGTATTATAGAGGTTAACCTGACCATCCCGTAATGTATAAAACGGCCGATTTCGATTTCAACAGCTCATACACACAACACCATGGGGAAGAAACACTTGGTTAACGTAAGGAAAATGGAGACAAGATACGAACGCCGTAAGGTGGAGAGAGATATAAGAAAAATTCAGGCAGGTGTTAAAAGGTAAGTCTATGGTAAATTTGTGTAGCTGAAAAAGTTTTGTACAGACTATATGTAATGATATACAAAAAATATTAGTTGAAAAAGTTTTGTTCAGAATTTTTGTAATGATATACAAAAAATTATTAGGAAAGCGTTCACTTTGCTGTATAGGTTAACTTAAAACAAACAAAAAAAAACCGTTTGTAATGATATACAAAAAATAGTAGTTATCTCAGAGGTCAAATAATCTCTTTTTTGTAGTTGAAAAAGTTTTGTTCAGACCGTATGTAATGATATACAAATATTATTAGTCACATTGCTGTATAGGTTAACTTTAAAAACTGTTTGTAATGATATACAAAAATTATTAGTTACCGCAGAGGAAATAACTTGTGTAGGTGAAAAAGTTTTGTACAGCATGTTTGTAACGATATACAAAAAATTATTAGGAAAGCGTTCACTTTGCTGTATAGGTTAACTTAAAACAAACAAAAAAACCGTTTGTAATGATATACAAAAAACAGTAGTTATCTCAGAGGTCAAATAATCTCTTTTTTGTAGTTGAAAAAGTTTTGTTTAGACCGTATGTAATGATATACAAATATTATTAGTCACATTACTGTATAGGTTAACTTTAAAAACTGTTTGTAATGATATACAAAAATTATTAGTTACCGCAGAGGAAATAACTTGTGTAGGTGAAAAAGTGTTGTTCAGACTGTTTGTAACGATATACAAAAAAAAATCATAGTTACCTCAGTAAATTGAGTTCACTTTATTGTATAGGCTAACTGAAAACAAAATAAAAACAATTGTGTGTTTTACTTTGTTTCAGAGAAATCATGAGTACTCTAAGGGCCCTTCAAGCCTCCGGTGAGTCCCGGGTGGTATGGACTTTCAGGTCAACCATCGATTGGCGTCCAGCTGCCGCGAGGGACCATCAAAACGTAGAGTCTCTACCACCAACGCCATGTCAGGAAGATGGTGATCAGTTACCAACTCTGGAAGAGTTGCTGGATATGGATCCAGACGAACTAGTACAGATTCCGGAGGAAGAACTGATTGCCATCGAAAGAATGTTGGAATAAAAAAAATAATAATAAATGTATAATAATAATAAACACCTTGTAAGTGTTTTATTTGAAACTTCCAGTGTACATAAAGTATATCTAATGTAATCGGTATTGAAATAAAAAACGGTCTATACATTAATTTCATCAAAATCTCTAAAGCGTTGTTTGAGACAGAAACATACTTCGCGCCTAATTACCGTCTATAAAAATGAAATGTATTAATACTTAAACTTTCAGTGTACACAAAGTATATCTAATGTAATCGGTATTGAAATACAAAACGGTCTATACATTAATTTCATCAAAATCTCTAAAGCGTTGTTTGAGACAGAAACATACTTCGCGTGTGTTACAAACTGTCTATACATTAATTTCATCAAAATCTCTAAAGCGTTGTTTGAGACAGATACATACATCGCGTGTATTACAAATTAAGTCGTATACAAATATACCGTCTATAAAAATGAAATGTATTAATACTTAAATAAAATGTGTCGTGTTATATGCTTTGTTAGAGACAAAAACATATATCATGTGTAAGACAAATTAACTCTATACACTGATTTATAAGAATTAAGTAAAAGAAAGTTGTTTGAGACAGAAACATACTTCGCGCCTAATTACCGTCTATAAAAATGAAATGTATTAATACTTAAACTTTCAGTGTACACAAAGTATATCTAATGTAATCGGTATTGAAATAAAAAACGGTCTATACATTAATTTCATCAAAATCTCTAAAGCGTTGTTTGAGACAGAAACATACTTCGCGTGTGTTACAAACTGTCTATACATTAATTTCATCAAAATCTCTAAAGCGTTGTTTGAGACAGATACATACATCGCGTGTGTTACAAATTAAGTCGTATACAAATATACCGTCTATAAAAATGAAATGTATTAATACTTAAATAAAATGTGTCGTGTTATATGCTTTGTTAGAGACAAAAACATATATCATGTGTAAGACAAATTAACTCTATACACTGATTTATAAGAATTAAGTAAAAGAAAGAATGTCAAGCGTGCCACCTTACAAGAGCCTCGATCGATTAGCATACCGGTTCTCTAATGATTACAAAGCCTCCGGCTGTTTTGTTGAACACATCACGTACGTATTGGCAGCATTCACCCACGTATTACATATTCTCCCACCATTAACAAGACAATATATAAACAACTGCGTATGGGCTCATTAATTCACTCTACATTCAATGTAGAGTCAGCTTTTAGTATTAGTAACTTTACAAACTATTAGATATTAGGTAGTTGTAAATATAATATGTTTTGCTTGTAAAACATATTATTATAAACTTGTTAGATAATAATTAGTTTTAATTATAAATTACCTTTATAAGCCGAAAAACAAACAACTCGCATACGGGTTTTTGCGGCGGGTTGAAGATCTATACGATCTGTGCTTGTAAAACATATTATTATAAACTTGTTAGATAATAATTAGTTTTAATTATATTAATTACCTTTATAAGCCGAAAAACAAACAACTCGCATACGGGTTTTTGCGGCGGGTTGAAGATCTATACGATCTGTGCTTGTAAAACATATTATTATAAACTTGTTAGATAATAATTAGTTTTAATTATATTAATTACCTTTATAAGCCGAAAAACAAACAACTCGCATACGGGTTTTTGCGGCGGGTTGAAGATCTATACGATCTCTGCTTGTAAAACATATTAATATAAACTAATAGTTAATATTATTATTATTATTTGTTTAGTCAGTATTAGGTTATACGTTTTGACTTACGAAGCTGTCTTACGTCGTACTCCTCAAAGCACTCTGCCTTTCAAGATCCCTCAAAAAGGGACACAGCGGAAACCACCACCTATGTTGTTCTAGAGGGCTATCTGAGGCCCTCCAGTCACAAAGCCCTCCTCCGCAGGCAAAGCAGATTGTTTGATCCTCCTTCCCTTTATAAAAAAAAACCCGGCCATACTTAATGAGGCCGGGTGCTGGAAGGATCCGGTGGGCCATAACATATAGGACGCCAACCGCGCCCTGTACGGTGCGTATTGTGGAAACACAGCATTATATGTTGGAGTACAATCCATCATCTGAAAACAATAAACAATATTTAGTTAAACGAAAGTAGTGTCGCTAGTGGTTAGGCCGCCTAATTAAAGTCAATCCCTGATATCTATGTAAAAAATACGCGTACGGTGGCAGCTATCTTTTCTCTACATAGGCCGCAATGCTTTAATTTGAGTGAACAATTCGTACAAGCCAATAAATGGCCACAAGGCAACAAACAAACTTCTATATCCGATTCGTAGCATATTTTACATAGCCTACACTCGCAGATCGAACTGCTGCTGCTGCTATGTAACGTGTTACTTCGTTCCATTGCTCTCAGTGCTCTTATATATCTACATCTATTAAGTGACCATTTGTAATGCTCGATAATTGGGTCCTCGCTCGGCTCCCAATCTTTGAGACCCAAGCCACAGGCATAACAGCATACACGATCTTCAAAGCCTAGATAAAAAAAGCCAGCTTCGGACAATTTGATCGGTGACAAGGAATGTTTCCAATTTGAATAGCTACTCAATCGCGCAGCGTACGTAGAGTATGCACTGTGACGTACATTCGGGTGTTAGTCTGGCCACTATTTAACCGAACCGAAATTGCCAACCGATTTACCAACCGAAATATACTTTTACCAACCGATTTACCAACCAAGACCAACCGATTTACCAACCAAAACCAAACGATTTACCAACCAAAACCAACCGATTTACCAACCAAAACCAACCGATTTACCAACCAAAACCAACCGATTTTACCAACCGCAATATACTTTTAGCAACCGAAATATACTTTTAGCAACCGATTTACCAACCAAAATACACTTTTAGCAACCGATTTACCAACCAAAATATACTTTTACCAACCGAGTTACCAACCACAATATACTTTTAGCAACCGATTTACCAACCAAAATACACTTTTAGCAACCGATTTACCAACCAAAATAAACTTTTAGCAACCGATTTACCAACCAAAATACACTTTTAGCAACCGATTTGTCAACATTCAACCGATATACCTGTTGGCGACCGATGCCCTGCAGACGTACATTCACTATACAATCCGTCCACACGTCGCGTTTTGAAATTTCTTCGAGCCGGTTTGTGCAACTCTGCTGCAATAGTTTGTCTTACGCCCTCCATTTTTGAAAGTTTAAACATATAGGTATACAAAATGTCAAAGATTTTGTAACAAGTACTTAATGTTAAATTCGTATTACATAGTTATGGTTCAAAAGTTATAAGTATCTAACACGGAAGTTAAATATATATCACACTGGTTTACAATTGAATATAAAAGTGGAAACATATAGGTATACAATTTCAAAAAATATGTAACAAGTACTTAACCATATCAAACTTACCTTGTACTACAACGGTAGACAAACCAAGTACAGAATGATTACTGAGCTCACAGAACAGCGCCTATATACAGTTTGGGGACCGATCCCACTCCTACCATTACCACCTCCACAAACATAGCCGTAACCCCCACCTATCCGTCCGAGAGTGGGGATCGGGCGTACCGACATTATAAATGCGACTCGCCCCCACCCATCATTCTCATTCTTCTTGGAACGCTTGGTGAGTAAACTTGATAGCTGTAGTATTCATTAGAATTGAATAATGTCCGTGTACGTTGTTTCGACTTGTGATTCGTACGTAAAAAAGTTTCGTTTGTACGGGACCAGTCGTTTTTAAATTCAATTCACTACCGTCGGACGTGGAGGAAATTGAATGGATCAAACGTGGTTTAGAGGAGTTGATCGATCAAATGACCGAAAATACGACCGACGAAGATCAAATAGGGTTTACACTGACTAGTTTGAATGTAAAAAATCGCGAGCCTGGGTACGTAGCTTTCAGACCCGCTACAGATATAACTTACGATGTGCTCTGGAAAATATTCGGCGGTATTATTCAGAGCAATGCAGAGGGTTTCAAGTCTAGCGATACGTTTAAAGTAGAATGTACTAAAGTAAAAGTACCTGTAGGCCGAGGACGTCGTGTTAGACCGGGCTTGTACAATAACTATGACGAAGAATGTAAAGCTAGACGGGGTATTGTCGTGATTAAGAATACAGACTCTCTTTGTTTGCCTTGCTCTATTGTAGTCGGTAAAGCCCACGCCGAGAAAGACAAAGACTATAAGCTCGTGCGTATGGACAGAGCTAAGAGACAGACAATCAGAGCTAAACAATTAATGACTGACGCAGATGTCCAAATCGGTGTCGAGGGTGCAGGGGTGCAGGAATTGCAAAAATTCCAAGACTTCTTACCCAATCACAAAATAACTGTGTACAGTTATGGAAATAAAGGGCGTGTCGTGTATTTCGAAGGTGACGTAACCAATCCTCAATACACAATTAATCTACTCTTCCACCAAGGTCATTTTAACGTAATAACAAATCTCACAGCCGCTTTTGCTTGTCATTATTTTTGTGAAACTTGTCATGTCCCTTTCGATCATCGTGGTGATCATAGATGTTTGGCCACTTGTTACGGTTGTAAACGTTCGCCACCGTGCATAATGGAAAACGGCCATATCCATTGCGGCGACTGCAACAGACAGTTTATGAACAAGGACTGTTTTGTTGCACACAAACGAAATATCTGTGCCAACATGAAAAAGTGTCGCGAATGTGAGAAAATAATCATGAAGAGTAAGCGTAGTACCGAACACGTGTGCGGTGAAACGTACTGTAAAGTGTGTCGGGATTACATGCCCTCTAATCACATGTGCTACATGAAAGTAGACCGTAGGAAACCGATGGAAAAAGATTTCCTCTTCATTTTCTTCGATCTGGAGACGCGTCAAGACGAAGCTCTCGACTCGGCTCAAGTACACAGAGTAACTTTATGCGTAGCACAACAATACTGTTGGTTATGCATAAACGGAGAAGAGTGTGAAAATTGCGGGGACCGTACACACGTCTTCAAAGACGATCCCGTCGAAGGTTTCATGTCCTACATAATGGACGTACGTAAACCGTACAAAAAAGTCTGCGTAATCGCTCACAACGGTCAAGGTTTCGACTTCCAGTTCCTCCTAAAGTATCTGCTGGAGAAAACGCAGTTCACTCCAGAGCTCATAACACGCGGTACAAAAGTAATACTCATGGAAATAGACAATGTAAAGTTTATAGATTCTCTGAACTATATGCCTATGGCATTGTCCAAACTGCCCAAAGCATTCGACCTGCCACCTGAAAAGAAAAAGGGATACTTTCCTCACCTTTTCAACACGGTGGAGAATCAAAATTACGTTGGCCCTATCCCCGAACAAAAGTACTACTGTCCCGACTCGATGTTCGACAAAGGACACAGAGAATTTATAACTTGGTACGACGAGCAGGTACGATGCGAGTACGTATTCGATTTCCAAAAGGAAATATTCGAATACTGTCTCTCCGACGTGGAGATTTTGGCACAAGCGTGCATAAAATTTAGAGCCTCGTTCCTCCAAGTGTGCAACGTCGATCCCTTCATCGAGGCCGTAACAATTGCCAGCGTGTGTAATCTGGCATTTAGACGCAACTTCCTACGATCAAATACCATAGGCCTTGTTCCAAAAAAAGGTTACCGATTGGTCGATACCCAATCAGCTATTGCACTGCAGTGGTTGACGTGGGAGGAAGATCAGCGTGGGGCCCTAATGGAACATGCAGGGCGTGGTCGTGAAGTAATAGTGGATGGAGTGCGTGTGGACGGAGTGTGTGAAGGAATTCTGTTCGAATTCCACGGTTGTTACTGGCACGGCTGCCCCAAATGTTTCCCCAACGGTCGCGATGAACCCCTGGCAGACGATCCGTCCGACACGCACAACGCTCGACTAGCTCGCACGAAATCTAAGATAGCGAAGCTGTCTCGTGATCACGATGTGATCGAGATTTGGGAGTGCGACTTTTTAAAGATGAAAAAAGGTAACAAAGACATGGCCTATCTCGAAACACATCCCATTCTAGACACTGCACCCCTTAACCCTAGACACGCGTTTTTTGGCGGTCGTACTGGTAATACAAGATCCTATTACGGATGCAAGGAGAAGGGTGAAACAATTCAGTACGTTGATGTATGTTCACTCTATCCTTGGGTCTGTAAATACGGCAAGTTTCCAGTAGGCCACCCGACAATTCACATAGGTAACGAGGATTGCCGGAAGCGCGGGATGAATGCAGAGGGCCTTTTGAAATGTAAAGTTCTACCACCCCGTGATCTGTATCATCCCGTACTTCCGGCAAGCATGAACAAGAAATTAATGTTTGTCCTGTGTCGAACATGCGGCCAAAAATTAATTTCCGGTGAGTGTACTCATACCATTGACGAACGAGTGTTGACTGGAACCTGGACAATGGACGAGATACGAAAGGCAGTATCTACAGGATACGTAATAGTGGAAATGTATGAACTCTGGGAATATGAAATCGTGTCGTTCAACGAGGGGCGTGGTGGATTGTTCACAGAGTTCATAAATACATTTCTTAAAATTAAACAAGAGGCGTCAGGGTATCCTAACTGGTGTAAGACTGACCAAGACAAGACACAGTACGTCAACGACTACTTTTGTAACGAGGGCATACGCCTAAACAATGAGCGAATAGGCAAGAACGAGGGTCTACGCTCTCTGGCAAAACTTATGCTCAATTCATTTTGGGGTAAGTTCGGTCAGAGAGAGAATCAGAGTAAGACGTCCATAATTAGGCAGCCTACGGAACTTTTCAAAATGTTAGTCAGTCCGTCCGTCGAGGTGAATAATATACAGGAGGTGAACGACGAGACGATAATGGTTAACTGGCACTACGTTGAAGATGACTGTGAGGTATTGCCGACAGTCAATGTTGTAATTGCAGCGTACACTACGGCCCAGGCTCGACTCAAACTGTACGAGCATCTGGATTCACTCGGTTCACAGGCTCTCTATTATGACACAGACAGTGTACTCTATGTGCATAAAGAGGGCTTACACAGAGTGCAAACAGGTGACTACTTGGGACAGATGACTGACGAACTGCAAGACTACGGTCCTGGTTCATATATAACAGAGTTTGTGTCCGGAGGTCCAAAAACCTACGGTTACAAAATTCTGACACCTGATGGACCGGTGACTGTATGTAAAGTTAAAGGACTGACTCTGAATCTGCGAACCGACGGTATTGTGAATTTTGAAAGTTTAAAGCGCATGGTTCAGGAAGAGGAAGAACAATCTCTAACGATAACCGAATCACGGATCCGTAGAACAAAAGACCGTGATGTGGTTACCGTTAGCGAAAGTAAAACGTTTAGAATCACAGGTGCGAAACGAAAAAGAGACGGACAATATGATACACTACCCTATGGCTATTGTAAAACCATGCGTTCCGAGTAAAAATGGTGACCGCTGTCTATTACTCTGACATTGTTGTGTGTGTGTGTGTGTGTGCCCTCTGGAGCGGTGTAAAAACCCGTAAGGCTGTGGTGCCCTCTGTCGTGACATAACTGTCCACAAGGAATGTATGTACTTTGTTAGAGTAACAGATAGTATGCCCCTCGTCATGGGCTCGTCTGACGGTAGGCCTCTTTTTAGAGGGATTCTTAACGTCACCATGGGACGGCTACCCTGGCCTTAGGCTATAGGCTCTAGCTGGTGATGGAAGGTTCCACCGTAGTTCATATATATATAGCCTAGGGGATCCGTCATACGGACTCATTCGTGAAATGGAGGGCGTGAGACAAACTATTGCAGCAGAGTTGCACAAACCGGCTCGAAGAAATTTCAAAACGCGTACTATGTAGTATAATTTTCACCATTATAGCTGTTAGATATATGTTTAACTAGTTTATATTTAACCAATGTAGTATAGTCCACCGTTGTAAATATACTTATTATCCACTGTTGCCAATATACTTATCTGATTCTTAGAACCCTATTCCAAAACCCGGAAGTTCGGGTCAGACCCGTACCGTAAGACTTACGCGAGTTTTTCGCGGTCGCGAAAAACTCGGTAAGTCTTACGGTAAGGGGTTCGTGTCCGAACTTCTACGAAATGTTCTGGCGTTGGCGGCACTGCGTTAAATATCCGACTTGTAATACTATGAGGTTAGGTTAACTATCTTAACACATTATATAAGTATATAACACATTATATATATATATAACACATTATTGTAACAGCTGATTGGCTGTGGATGGGCAAAGGTGGGAAACTTTAGGTTAACTATCTTAACACATTATATAATTATATAACACATTATTGTAACAGCTGATAGGCTGTGGATGGGCAAAAGTAGGACACTTATAGGTTAGGTTAACTATCTTAACACATTATATAATAACACATTATTGTAACAGCTGATAGGCTGTGGATGGGCAAAAGTAGGACACTTATAGGTTAGGTTAACTATCTTAACACATTATATATATATAACACATTATTGCGGTTACAACATGGCGGCTTATATACTGCGTTAAATATCCGACTGGTAATACTATGCACGATAGCTCAGTCGGTAGCGTGTCCGCCTTCAAATCCAAACTTCACAGGTTCGAATCCCACTGGTATTAAAAAAGTTAAGTGTATGACGTCATGTGTGTATGGCGTCTTGTGTGTGTGTGTCTCGACAACAATACGTCACAGGTGGGGGGACCAATGGGGGAAGGGGAGGGGCCTACAGGGGAGGGGCAGGGGAGGGGTGGGAGGAGGTGGGGGACCAATGGGGGAAGGGAAGGGGCCTAAAGGGGAGGGGCCTACAGGGGAGGGGGAGGGGTGGGGGGACCAATGGGGGAAGGGAAGGGGCCTAAAGGGGAGGGGCAAAGGGGGGAGGGGCAAAGGGGGAGGGGCAGGGAGAGGGGTGGGGGACCAATGGGGGAAGGGAAGGGGCCTAAAGGGGAGGGGCAAAGGGGGAGGGGCAAAGGGGGGAGGGGGGAGGGGTGGGGGTACCCCACCATTTTTGTGCTCAACTGGCGCACACTCTACTTAGGACACAACATAAATAATATATATAATAATGATAATTTTTAGTAGATGTTATCCTAATTAATCAGCTGTTATTACATTTATGAAATAGGTTGTAATGTTAACAAATATTGAAATAGTTTAAACTTCCAAGAATCAAATAGCTGATTTGTAAGTTTCTATAGGCTGTGAATATTTGAGGTTTTGGTCAATTAGAACTTTTGACTCGAATCGAACATTAAAAATCCACCTTCGTCACAATCAATTCATTGTAAAGATCTAATTATAATTATGACCAAAAAGTAGTTATGATAGGTCAAATAGTTTTCGAGATACAGCATCTGTTGTCTATTTCAATCCTATAAACTTCGGTCAATTTTTGATCCACTCCAATAAAACATATAAACCAAATTATAACAATTGTAACGTACGGTTTAGAAGGGGTTTTATAATACAAATATGAAATACATTTAGAGGAAAAGAGGAAACACTGATTTTTAGATAGACCTAGGTCATACATCAAGTTTTCTAGATTAAAACAATTAAATTTCATATATATATATATATATATATATAAATGTGTGTGTGTTTGTATGTATGTATATATATGTATGTATACCCATTCTCCCATAATCCTAAACTGCAAATCCCTTCAATCATTCTCCCTCCATCCACAATAATAATATTCAATTGATTTTTCCTTTCGATGTTCACAATATTTAAATGTTGTTTTTTTTTTTTTCTGATAGAGCTAAGCATTGTTACTGTTTAGTTTGGACTACCATACATTATTTAGAAGCAGTTCTATAACATTTCTTGCTTTGTAATTGCAGAAATGGCTACGTTCAGCTCGAACCATCAAAACAATTGACAAATCGTACTGCATAGAATCAAGACAAACATTACAGGAAACATCCATCCTATTATTTCCTTGTAGATTTGGAGCCATCACACAGTTCTGGGACTTTTCCTATGAGATAGCACAACAGGAGGATCTGAGTATTGTGGACATACCTACTGTGTTATAGAAATAAAATCCCACTGCTCAATCTAGTCTATAGTTTATAGTTGTTAGTTTTTAATGTTAATCATTTAGTTACCTTGATAATTTTAGCATTAAATATGATTTAATGAGCCAATACACAATTATTGACAAAAAAAACAACTAGCTATGGCCATATCCACAGTTAATGCAGGTAAAAATTTAGAGAGTAAAAATATTATTTTATAAATTAATTCATTATTTTCTAAGTACTTTGTAGATTTTTAAATGGTAGTTTACGAAGGGTGTATTATTACCCATTTTTGTAAAAGTATGTTGAATCTATTAAGGTGTAAAATTAAATCAGTTGGCCGAATAAATATAGGACGGATTCATCTAACTTGGAAATATAAAACCATGTAAATGGAAAATTCGTTGAATAATAAATCCATTAACTAAACCTGAATTTGAAATATACAAATCTTGTCTCAAACTCACTACTTAAAAAGATTGCAGAATACCACTTTCATTTTCATTAAATAAAATACTTACTAATAACAAAACATATTTCGAAATATATCAATGTATATTTTGATCCCATTTAATATCATTCCCCTCAATAAAGAATTAATTTTGTTTCTCCTAAGGTTTTTATAATAGGAATTAGAAACCCAAAACAGCTAGGTTATAAACCAAACAGATTATTACTACAAATAGAAGAGCAATCTGTCAACCAGACTAATTGGCAAATGAAATAAACTAATTAATATGGTATTTCTTACTGAAAACCAAGATCATAACTTAGGTAACTGTAAGAAGAGCACAGTTTATTCTTTTATGGGATTTTAATCATATATAGATTAAAATAATAGCCTATAATAGTTAAAATCCAAACCAGTAAACAGTCCAAATATCTAGTCATTTTTAAGCAAATTGCAGAAAGTGAATTTGACCTAGTACACGAAAATTAAAAATTTATTTTTTTAAAATGTATTTTGATCAACAAATACAATTTTTAATAAACTTATAGTTTATATTATTTTAAAACTAAATATTTTTAATTAGGTTAGGTAATATGAATTATATTAAAATTTACTGGGTTTAATTTCCTCAGATCGGACTCCATTTTATACACCGATAAATTAGGTTATATTTTTATAAGCCTATTTA
The DNA here is from genome assembly GCA_963513935.1 of Aphrophora alni. Lineage (NCBI taxonomy): Eukaryota > Metazoa > Arthropoda > Insecta > Hemiptera > Aphrophoridae > Aphrophora > Aphrophora alni. The sequence continues at coordinate 48,809 of CAUPSG010000865.1, read as the reverse complement.
TAACAACTGATCCAGCCTCTCAGAATACTTCCATCCACTCATATATTTTAGTCAGACTAATGAAAGTGGATTGAAGATTCCTATACTCATTAGCAAAAACCAGGAAATATTGATTAATGATGAATATAAAAACAATTAGATTCATTGATACATCTGAATGAATTCAGAAAACATAGATGTATATTACAGTTTATATAGACATAGTCTGTATATTTCACTGCAACCAGCTGCTTTAAACTTATTAAGTGGTTATTAAGCGAATAAATCTGTTATAATCTAGTTTGAACTTAAATAGGCATTATGTTTTTGTATACTATACGAAAACTGCAAGACTTAATATGAAGTGAATAACAAACAAAATGCTGAAAATTGTTCTTGACAGTTGTTTTAACAAACACTTCATCTCTTCCTGGAATTATGCTTTCCTCTTAGTACTGTATTTGCTGCCCTGTGATCAGATTAACATATCTTTTATTATATGGTAATATACCTTGTTATTCCCTAACTAAAATAATGGAGATATCTATGAAGTATCCTACAAGTATGAAGATGAAACTTCTTTCCACAACAGTCTATTTTATAAAGACAAATATACAATTTCATATCAATTCACAGACTGTTGAAATTGAAGGGAATTCAAAATTCAAGTTCCTTGATCATAAATTCATACAGTATTTATTTAAAATTAGTTTTATCCGAAAACATACTTGTATGTTTTTGTTTTATTAAAAACATATGAATTTTTTTTTCTTTAACAGTGAAAAACTTCTAGGTCAACATCGCTTAACCATAAAAAAAGGAAGAAAAGAACATAACATTAAGACTCCTAGTCCTTAAATACTATATTAGCATTAAGGTCAGAAGATAACAAACAAAGGTTGGTGAACCTGATAGGAAAGATGAAAGAGAGGGATCTAATCCAAAACTACACTGCGACCCTCAGGATTACCTAACCCAATCAATGGTGTTGTGTTTACTATTAGATTTAGTTTTTAGAAAAGCAATAGAGTAAGATAAAGATTTGTGACTAATGTATACAAATTATTAATTCTAGAAATAAAATTGTATTATGTATTATTGTTATTTTGTAATTACAATGTAAAAACAAGTTGGAAGTTATTTTTTAATAACCTAATTTCTACAATAGTCAGTAACATTATACAGATTCAACTTGTAAGAAGTACAACCACATCGATAGCCTTAGACACTTCATTATTCAAAATTGAGGTCAAATAAAGTTTTTCCCAGATGTAGTTAAACTAGGTGATTTTTTAAAAAAACATAAATTGTACGACGTTCTTAGATATTGTCCTCTCCCTCTTCACACTTTTATATGTTTTGAGAAGAAAAAAAAAATAATAAAAAAAAGATCTCATGTTTACAATATTAATATTTAAAACTTTTGAGGAAGGTGAAAAATAACAAAACCAAATATATTAGATATAATGCTTTGTAAATTCTTTTTAAAGAATGTATATAGGCGAGTTACTTTCAAATAACAAATTAATGCTACAAAATTCTATCACAAGTTTTCAATTCGAATATAATATAATGACAAAGTAAACACTAGCTAATAGATTCAAGTACTTGATTGCATCTAGAACATAGTTCATCCTGAACAACTGAACGGCAACGGCAACGTTGACATATGGTGCCATTAATATTGTCTATTTTTACAGCAAATTCTGATGATAATTCATCATCAAGATGCAATTTGACTGATGAAACTTGTAAAATTTCAACCAACTCTGAGCTGCAACTTTCTTCTTCTTCTTGCAGTAACTGCAATCATTAGGATTAAGTTTATTTACTCTCAATTTATTATCTGCAGTAAACAAATATTAAATATTCAAATGGCTATTTTATAATATCAATATGTTAGAAACAGATGCAATAAAAATTTAAATATCATAAACAAAAACAATGATACATATATTTTCATAAAAATTGGAGTATCTCTTTAAGAATCGTTGTATGGAAAAAACATAACCATATGTTTTAAGATGAGAACAAAATTGTTTTTCAATATTAAATATCAAATCCAAGAATACAGGTTTGTCGATGAGAGCAAAAATGAGAGATGTATTCGTGAGGTGATAATAAAAACAAGAATGAGAATTTTCATTTACTGATTTAATGCTATGTGCTCGTATATATAAAAAATTAAGCTAAACTATCTTGAATTTACTATTAGGAGGTCTACATAATTCATGCAAATGGATTGTTTAGATAATGAAACACTATTATTATGGTAGTATAAATAATAATAATAACAAGTATTTACAGTATTTAAATAATAATAATAACAACCAGGTATACATTAATACGACACTTTTCTATATCTAGATCTTTGTATATCTCAAATTTAAGTATGTCCCAAGTGAGGGAGGAGGGAATAAGTACAACAAACACCTGTATTGAAGTCAATTGAGTTTAAGAATATCAATTATTATATTATATAGCTTATTATTTGCTTTTAAAGTAAAATTTATGAATAGGAAATTATCAATGATTAAATAAAATGATTAGTTCTTTGTTCATATTAGCTATTGAATGTTCATCAAATTGAAATTTAAATTATTTGAGTATTAGTTCTTATTGTTTATAAATCAGTTTCTATTAAGTTGAAAGCTTTTGTGTTCGTTTAAATTAGATTAAAATAGCTATCATATGGATAGATCTCACCCAGATACGAAAAGTACTAATTTTGTCTTATTCTTGCTGATATATTTTTGTCGTACAGTAAAACACTACTTTTAACACAACCACACTTTTGTAACCATTTTACAGTTTTTGAATAATTCCTGAGGCAAATTTAGATGGTTTATGGCATTACGTCTCTGGTACATAGGGTTCTTCTGCTTGGCATGGGCTTTGTTCTCGAAATAATCATTCACCCCCCCCCCCCCAACAATTATGTATAAATTGGTGTCAGGGAAACACTATATGAATGCCTGTAGTATTGTCTTTTTTTAATTGAGTTATGAAAGTGAAATAAGATGATGTTAATTTTTTGGAAAATTATTGCAGTGATATGTATTTAGCTTTAAATAAAATATTAGGCTTAATTACATATTTTAGGGATAAATAACTTCTCTTTATAATTTATAAATTTAGTATGAAAGATGATATGGAAAAATGAAGCAACGTTAGACAGATAATATGGAGAAAGATTTATTTATTAAAAGTAAAGGAAGTAAATATGAGGATTAACTCTTAGTAAATACAGCATTAGTATAGTCACTGTGTCTTGTTTTAATCTTCAATACTGATTTCGTACAGAGTTGTATTAGAAAAGGTACAGGAGAAATTATTTTATTTTTCAAAAATGTTAACCAGTTTTACAAGTTGACCAAACAATCAAAAATGATAAACTAGATGTGTAGATCTTCATTTAAACTATGGTTTAAATGTTACCATTTTTGTTTACCTACCTTAAGTTTCTGGTAAGCCTGTAGTGGTGCTGTAACAGTTGCTCTCATCTCAAAGTTATTACAGTTTAGAGGACAAGATTTGGCAACTTCTTTCTTCAATAGAAGTGCTAAATCAATAATGCTGGCAACATCTGGTGCATTCCATTCATCTCTACACCTAGTTCCAACTTGATGGAATAACAACTCTGATTCTTTAAAAACAGAATAAACACTTGTTTATTTAAATTTATAAAATAATTCAATGTTAATTAATGAATTTAATGTTAGTTACTAAAGTTCAATTGAACTTTAAGTACTGAAGTCAATATAGTTCCACAAAATAATATTAGCGATGATCACAAAACATATATAATAAACATTCACATATGTACATTTAAAAAAATCTTCATACCAAATATTTTCTTTTGAACCATTAAATCAACGCATAAATACATAAATTATATAGACTTCTTACGACATTGAGACTACGAATTTACCTTTTTTTCCAGGATGGAACATATACACTTCTTCTGCAAGAATAGGTAATATTGGTGCCATAAGGTAAGATATAACTTCCAAAATATGTTGCATAGTTGTCTGTACAGCTTGTCTAGCTTCTGAATCTTTTAAATTACAGTAAAGCCTGTAATTGTTAAACGTTATGTTCAAAATATATCAAGATCACTTTATAGTTACATAAATGGTTTACAACATTAAATAACATAAGAACATACATAAACATATATCTATATCAATAATTTAAAATTGTTTTATTTTATTTCATTTATAAAGGTAGAAAGTTAATGCTGTATTCTTGGGAGTCTTCCAATGCATGGATTGGCAGTTAGATTCTGGGTCGTACTAAACAAAATATGATACGCTACAAGTTAATACTTTTTCTAAAAAGTTAGGATTGTTTCCATTTCCAATCACTTCCGTACCCTCTTTAAATTTTATAATTCAATCAAAAACAAAGTATAAGATGGACAACACTTATCATTTTAAACTACCTTCGACAAACATCATGTTTCTGTATTGGTTTTTGCAAGTTTAGAAAGGAAATTCACATTGACAAATTGCTTCACATTACGATTTAGAATTATACCGGTAGAGCTCAGATCATACAGTCACTATGATCAAAAGCTGTTGGTCATGCTTGTAAATTTTCCAGTAGATGTAGGGAAGATGTGCCTCCATCCTGCTCCAAATGAAAGAAATAATTATTTTCCACTATAAAATTTTACTCGTATTTGTACAATACAAAATGAAGTTTCAGTGACTAAGTGATGTGGAAACTAAGGTGTCTTTTCATTTAAAGAAAATCATACAAGGATCATTCACAAAATTCAAGTAATCATAATTTAAACCATTGAAGGTATTAATGAATATATATATTCCCCCCTCCCCGTATTAACTTGTGTATCACCCCAGAAGCATAGTAATAATCATGGAATATAAAAATCCTTTAAACTTTAAACCTTATTCATTATCAGTTTTTTTTATAAATTTCAATGAAATTTAATTTTCTTATCTGTTTTCCACCCTTAGTGTGGCCTACAACCTACCCAAGTTTCAAATACCAGATCTGAAATATTCTTTCTTATTATTACTTTCATTTTCACAAGATTAGTAACATTTTCTAAGACTAATCATCATTTCATAGAAATCTGTTCTTAAAAATAATGAAGACAACAAACCTGTCTTTGGTAACATGGCAGTAAAGACCGGATACTTGATTAGTCACGAAATTGTTAAGCGCAATACACACTTTGTTATATTCAAAGTTCTCATACAAGCCTTCTACCTGTAAAACATATATAAATAATAGTAGTAATTAAATAGAAGAATTTTCAGGAAAAAATTTAATTAAAATTAAATTGGGATTTAAAACTATTAATTATTAAATTAAAATATACAGTTTACAACCAACTTCCTCACATTAACTGACCACTTTACCAATATTCCCATATTTCTTTTGTTTTCCTGTAACTTACTACTACTTAATGCAAATACAATACGATTTTTCCCAAGGATTGTGAGCTAACTGACAAGATTTCATACTCTGATACTAAAGAAGCATTTGCTATAACCTTTAATATAATATTTTGAAGGATAACTACATCAACAACAATTGTAAATTTTTGTATGGTGAATGAAGGGTCTTAGCTGCAAAAATATGGTTGTCTGCTTTGGAACAGAAAAGATTACTGATTATTTAATTAGGTTAGAGTTTAATAGGGCTATAACCTATTATGTTGAGATTTTGTATGGGTAGGAGATACAGGCTTACCTTGTGGTCCTTGGTATAACCTAGAAATACATAAATACAAAAACACATAATAAAATGCTAAAGTTCTGAAATATTTTTAAATACTGTTCACTTTCTAAAAATACTGAGACTAAATTGTTGTAATTTAGTTGCAGAGGATAGATCTGATTTGTTATTGTTATTATTCCATTTGTTTTAAATAATACATTTATTTTAGATAATCCTGTTGAGAGAAGAAAACGTATAAAGGGTGACTTATATAAGATTTAAGGTTAAGAGGTTCTCTAGATTGTTTGATGAGACAGTTCCAATCTTCTTAGTTCTGAAAGGTTACATTCTGGAGGGAGTGATTTTGTAATTTGTGTGGTGAAGCAGTCGTCAAAAGCGGCAATGTTGTGGGTTGCTGCATGTTGTACAGTTGGTTTCTCTATACAGGGTGGGTGAAAAGTATGAGAACGGGTTAATATCTCATATATAAGGGAAATTTGAAGGTAGAGTGATTGAGAAAACTACTCCATTAAAAAATACTATTTTATTGATATTTCAAAAATTTTATGTCCGCTGACAATTTCATCCTCTGAATCCGAATCAAAAATGAGATCACACATATTTTCATGGCATACAATGCTTGAATTATTAGCAAGCCTACTTGTACTTGATTCTTCAATAAAACTACTATCTAAATCGTCATCACAAGAATCACTTTCTGAAACATATCACTTATCATTTCTTTTGTTTTTGGATCCATTTTAGAGAGAAAAGCACAAATAAACACAAATGAAATGTAAGTTACAACTAAAATAATCTACAGGTATAAAAACTCAAAATAACTGTACAAAAATAAATATTTTACATTAACGCAAACGCAGTGTCTATTAGACCAACATAACCACAAACACCTGTTCCAATATTTAATATATTAGCTGTACTATTCTTGATACTGAATAAGTAGCAGCTGGGACTGAACCATAGAGCTACTGAATCATTGCAAGCAGACGGAATCTGAGAATAAACTTACTACGTATTAATAAAGAATTAAATAGAGTGCCCCGAGCTATACTCGGTCATAGGCTTCAAAATGTTAGGCTATTCTCATACTTTTCAACCAACCTATTATATAGTTGTTTTCTCAACATTTTAGAACTTGTTTTATTGTTTGTTTTTCTAGGTAATACCAAGGACCACTTTCAAAGATAAACCTGTGTCTCCTATCCATACAAAATCCTAACATCATTATTTAATTAAGAATTTATAATATTTGCTGTATAGATTTTTATATAAAACAATACATACTTGTAATATGTTTACGGTAAAATCTTCTCCTTCAATATTCCCCAGACATAGGCGTCAGGTGGTGTAAGATCAGGAGAGTGGGCTGGGTAAGGAAAGTTTGTTCTAAAGGAGATGAGACGGTTGCCAAAAATTTCTTGAACGAAAGCAATGTTGGTTAGGGCAGTGTGGCTGGTTGCGCCATCTTTCTGGAACTATTGTGAACGAAAGACAGATTTCGAGCATGACAAAATCTCCTGAGGTCTCCTATAAAACTATCAAGAATGACCCTATATCGGTCCTTATTTATAGTAAGAGGATTTCCATTATTGTCTACAACAAAGTATGGACCAATTATACCTCTCTCTCTGACACAGCACACCAAATGGTTACACGCTTACTATGCTGTGGCCTCTCTACAACACTGTCAGGACGTTCAAACCTAAGAAAATGTGTTGTCTGCTTGTTTATGAAACCATTAAGGTGCACATGACATTCATCTTAAAACCATACATCACTCAGAAACTCAGGTAGTTCACATTGCTAACATTGAAGTGCACTAATGAACTCTGACAGTTTTGTTTATACAGTTCAATGGTTGCCCAATTTGTATCTTGTATGGAAAACCAACATTGTGTTTAAACATTCTTCTTAACGACGTATTGCTTATATTCAGTTTCAAAGATGTTCGGTTTAGGGTTCTTTTCGGTGACTGTAACACTTGCTGCAACACTCTTCCGTGGTTTTCATTTGTACAGACAGTAGTTGGGCGACCTGAATAGCCCTTCTGCTGCGTCAAAACACTACCTGTTCTTCGAAATTTTTGAACAACACTAATAATCACAGCATTACTTGGCGGCTTTTTGTGAAAATGTTCCTGAAAATGTAATACAGTGGTGTGACAAACTTTGGCCCATCCGCACGTCCGATTCCGTATAAGCAAAAATAATGCTCCACGATAAAAGCTTTCTCTGCAGTAGTTAGCACCATATTTATCAGCAAAAAATAACCTCAAACGTTATTAGGGAAAAAATTAATTGTAAGGTGTTATTAATTATGGAGAATAGACCTACACATCCTTTGTATGACTTATTACCATGAAAACTGTAAGTTTAAGAGTATTTTTCTTCCACCAAATGTTACATCACTGATATAGCCTTTGGATCAGGGTCTAATATAATGTTTTAAAAGGCTTTGCAAGAAACACCTGCTACAAAAACTCTTACTTAGTGATAATGATAAGGAAACAGTACTAAGTATGTACAAATTATTTCATTAAATTGACGGTCACAGCCTAAAATTCTATCAAAAGTGTCACTTAACAGATGGCTTGGAACAAACTGTTAACCGGGTGTTGAAAACCTACAAAATGATATGCAGTTAAAAGTGAAAGCGAAATAGCTACAATTATCACAAAAATACCTGGATTTTCTGAATGTGGATTTGAAGAAATCTGCGAGTGACTAAATATTAACGTTGATGATCAATTAAGCTTTTTCTCATGAAGAAGAAAGTACAGAAGAATATGATGATAGTGTACCAACTCATAGTAAAGCGTTTAACTTGTTAGAAACCGCTTTAAAGTGGTATGAGAGAGAAAATGAGTGTGATGGAATACAGCTCTTCGCTTAGGAATGACCTGGTGGCCAGAAATCATCTTGGAAAGAGTATGCAACAACAATAAACTCTTTTTATATAAAAATGTCTTGTTTTGTATATCAAAAGTTAAGCATAAGACTACATAATTTGTTTCTCAATAAATAATTAAATTTTTTATCACTTTATGTATTTTGTACACAGTTTCCAATTATCTGAATTTTTGATTATACAAATCGACTCTCTAATATACAAATCGGTGCTCTAATATACATATACATTTTAGTAATTAAATATTGCAGCAAAAGGTGTTGATAAAAATACTCCTAATATGAAAATTTAGTTCAGGTGGGGAATCAAATTTTTTCCATAGTGGGTTTTTATGTGGTTCGGTTTCTGCTTTGTGAACTAAAATTCAATTCAATTTGATTTTTAAATTGGTATTTAGTTTTAATTAAAAAATTAAAATTCACAAAACCCCAGTAAAATATATTTATTTTTCTATTCCCAAGATTCATTTATTATTTTTATACTGTTTAAATTTTAACAATAATAATATTCAATTAAATACAATCTGACATTAAAATGAAATACATTCAATTATTAGTAGCATAAATAATTATTGCAACCCCCTCCCTAAATCAAAAGATTATTATGGATTAGAAAAATAGTCACAAAGAATCCAATTACACAATTAAAATCAACAGTAATTGAATTATGAGATCATTTTCATCCTTTAAATCCATATCTCCTCTCTTGAAGTTTATTTTTATACCATTGCTCCTTTAACTAAAACTAGACAATTACCTCTTTATTTAGATGCCACAAAGAATGTAGGAGATACCTATCCAAAATCCTTAACTGAGGCTGTTTATCCATATTATTAATATCATAGATATTACCTAAAAGAAATCTCATCACAGAGCGAAGCTTTTGTACAGATTCTCCACAGGAATTCAACAAAGGAATACTTATTGGTACATTTGAATGTTGAGTAGCATGGCTGGCAACCCACCATCTATAAAGTGAACACTAAAATGAGGCTCTAAAGGTCAAAATTATAAATATATATGTTCTTTGCATAGTTAAGATTGTCTCAAACTAAATGCATCTGCAAAGAACACAGCTCATCTAATAGTAATACAGTGGAATTTGGATAATTAGAAGTTGAAGGGACCACTTAAAAATTCGAATTAGAAAAATTACATATTTCTGGTTTAATTTTAGGTCCACTAAAAGCCTGAAAACTTATTTCTTTTAATATGTAAATATCTATTGAGAAAAGAATTAAACACTATTTAAACAATATAAAATTTATTTTAAATGATTTAAAGTATGTTACTGTACATTTACATACAGTTCAATAAATGTTTACAGAATACAGTACTACAGTTCATTTAGTGAGTGTCTGAAGTATCAAGGACATTATCTTTGAACTTTATTATTTTTTCATGAAAGAACCTGACAAGAGGTTGTTTATTATGAGAAGGTGTCTGTAAAAATGCTTGAGATTTTTTTTTTTTTTTTTTTTTTTTTTTTTTTTTTTTTTTTTTTTTTTTTTTTTTTTAATGTCCTGGTCTCATTGGTTGCACAACTTAAGTCATGTTCGGTGGGAAAAAACCTTTGCATTGTCCATAAATTAAATAGATATGAGCAGGTCAATTTATCAATTAATAAGAGAATTATTCTTTTTTTTATGTTATGCTTTGTCAAGTCTAAGTAGTCAATATTAAAAAACCGCTGTAGTCATCCAAGCCTTTTAATTTCTTGTATACACTAGTGGTTTTGTTTTACATTGCTGATATATCTTGGATTAGCAGAATTTTTACTATCATAAGCAAAGACAACTTTTCACTGCTATCCATGTGCCCCCAACCAATAAAGTACTCTCTCTTTACTGTTTTTTGCCCTATAGGAACACTCTCATTAAAGGCTAATGTCTAGTCCGGTGTACATTTAAAAAATAAACCTGTTTTGTCGATGTTGAAAATGTCTAGCTGATGTTTACTCAATTATTTTTAAAACATCATCTTTCCAAACATTTGTTTTGTCTTGGTTCACACATCCACTTCCACTGGACTTAAACGATTTTTTGCGTCTCTTGCTTATAACCAAAAATAAATGGGTCATCATCGAATAATAAAGGATGATGTGAAATAAACAGTGATCATGAAAATTAAGTTGTAGAACATTAGCCAGTGGGAAACATTATATCGAATCACATATGAAATGTGCAAAATCAAAATTAAAGGACATTCAATAGTCAATGTAAATGGGTAATGTAAGATAAACTTATCAAACTATTGTCTTGGTATTGAGAACAATCAATAAATTATGTAAGTGTATTAGTCTTAAGTTGTCTGTTAAATAATTGATTAATCTTAGGATGTCTTCGATTAGATTGGAATCATAGATGATGTGTTATAGGTGAGTATGATTATAAACCACTAGGCTAGGTAGTTATATCATGCAACAACACATTGTTTTAAGAGAGCTTAGGTAATGGTAATTTCAAAAGATGTCCTATTTCTAAATTTATCTTTTTAAATAAATTATTAATTTCATTTATTAAATTAATTAATAATTTCATTTATTAAATTAATTAATAATTTTTAATTTTATTTTTTTATTTTTGCAATCAAAGAACTTGGATGCTTTTTTAAACTATGTCGAAACCCAATTGTCAATTTCAGAAGTGTCCCATTGTCTCACTCTTTTGTGATTCTTACCATCTCCACTGTTGTTAAGAATTTTGTCCTTATTTTTCAAAATAGTAGACAAATCTTCTTCAGACCCTTTTCCACTTCGAAAATGACGATAAACTTTAAAGTCTTGCATTGAACCTCTTGGTTTAGTCAAAGACATGCTGAACATTCACTATCAAAACTTTCACAACAATAATGACACAATGACAATAGGAAGTGCAAGTGACAATTGAGTGCTGAAGTCCGTTGATTCGGGTAGCCTACTGCTGATTTGAGGTAGATGCATATGTGCTACAAAAAACAATGGTCCGAATCCAGCCCTGATGACTGTATTCAACGAAACAAAAAAAAACCCTGGCGCGATGACCTTCTTACAATGGCAGACGGAGACGAAATTCCCGCATTTAAAATAACTTTTGACACAAAAATTAATATACTGGTACAAAAACTTAGAATTAAAGAAAGTAAAACTTCGAATTATCCACGTTGTTAAATTATAAACATTTCGAATTATCCAAATTCCACTACCAACTGAAAATTATAATAATGTTGATATGATAAGATGTTGCACAATTTTCTTATTGAATTTATGTAGTAAACTATTTCATTTTTTAACACAAAGATATTAAGTTTTACAAACCTTAATATATCAACTCCATATGGTGGTTGTTTCTTCATATCCACTCCACCCCTGGTTATGTCCTGAGGGTTCACTACATTACCAATAGACTTGGACATTTTACCACCTTGCTCATCAACTGCAAATCCATGTACAAACACCGTTCTATAAATATAACAAGAAACAGTTCTCAATCTCAATGCTAATAAAATGTATTGAAATTGCAACATTAAAATTGTATTTACATTATAGAACGAAACAATAATAGTAAAATATTAATTTTATTACCAGTTTACTACAACTAAATACAGTATAATTAATGAAAATACAAACACTAGTTATATAAAATACTGTTTCCTATTTACTTTATACTAAATTTTCCACAAAAATTCATTGCAAACTTTTTAAATAAAAATTATCATAATAAAACATCGATTCAATTTTTGACTTTAAATTTAATTAAAATTCATTAAAAAATCAAGACAGCAGATTTTGATACAAGTCTATTTTTCCTTTCCCTTTTTAACTATAATAACTCTGAATTACAATTTCTAAAAAATAAGCAACCAATTATGATTTATTAGTAGAATTGAAAAAAAAATAGAATTATTATATATTAAAGGCATGAATTTTCAATTAAAAATATTGTAATACTTGGACTCTGGAACAAAAAACTAACGGCTAATCATATAATCGGCATTAGGCTATTAGGAACCAAGCATTAAATAAAATATTTAAAAAGAGTTTTAATAAGAATTATACATACTCAATATAACATAACTTTATCCCTGACGATATTAGAGTATTCGAGGGATATGTGCCTCTTTTCTTTATCTTTTTAATTTGAAAATATTTTTGGTTTTTTGTGAGAAGCATTTTATACTTTGTTTTTTCTAAGAGATTGATGATCACCAATGGTATTTTAATAAAAATAAATATTGCAAAGGGATTCTTCTTTATACACTCAAAACATCCAAATGTTACACAAACAAAAGTATTCATCATCTTCTAAAAATGACATTTCGGAAATTCCTATCAATAAGAGAATAAAGATCATGGATGCTATCTTACAATCTTGAATATATCAAAATCAACTTATACTATTTCAATAAAAATTGAGTAAACTGTAAAGGGTTTAAGCTTTCACAATAAAAGTGCTAAACTGAAATAAAAGAATACAGTAATATGGAGAATACCAAAACGAACATGATGACAATTGCAATGATTTCAATTTTTGTGATTTTTTTACGAGAGGGCCCTAAATTTTTTATCTTAATTCTTACTAAGATCATTCAAGGTTATTGGTTTCATTAGCTCTATTAATTACTTTTGCACATTTCCTCCATATCAAACTTAGAATATGACCATATGTCAACATTAAAAAATATGTTGTTTCTACCAACTGACTGCTGAGGTAGGTTTTAATGAAAATAAATATTAAATTTTTATTAACTGCTTTAACTAACACATAAAATTAACACATGACTTAATTCAATTTAAAATAACTTCCTATAGTTTATAAAGTTACTACAATTATACGAAAAAACAAAATAGTAATTCCAAACAATTTTAAAGATGTGACGAATGGTAGTATGACCAAGGAAGCCTTGTCTCAACTAAATGGTAAATATTGAATTATAACATTCATTAAGGCTATACAGTTCTTCTGATAAACAGATTTATAATAGGATAAACACATCATAAAAACCACTTTTAAAAAATATATATAATTTACCTTCTTTTTGTCCATAGCATAAAAATAAATTGTAACATGTAGATACTTATCAAATAGACAGACAACAACCAAAAATAGAATAATTATTTTTATTAATTAGAATTCAAACCTCCTTTTATTATTTTCAGTATTGTATATAAAAACTAACTAATTACCTATACGGTGCAATATCTCTAATAGCTACAGAGGTCATGAGAGAAGACTGGAACCATCCTGTAAACTGATCTACGCCCTCCAAGTATACGTCCGCAACTTTATCCAAAACACTAGACCAGGACATTCCACTATCAAACCAAATGTCCAAAATATCCTGTAAAACAAATATTTTATAACAAACCTGGAATCCATTATTTGGAGATGTTAATATACAGAACAAGTACGACTTTCCTGTCAAACACTAGTAAAATTTCTATTTAAAAGATTTGTAATAAATGAAAAATTGGGATTGTAAAATTCGTATACCCATTATAATAATGTTTGTGCGCGCACACACACACACACACACAGATGCAGACAGATGGAGACAGACATATACACACACATTCTCATGCATTTGCACACACACACACACACACACACACACACACACACACACACATTGAGATGGTCCAAAAACCGATATCAAGGGAGAATTTTGAAAAAACTCAAAATTCCAAAAATTCAATTAAAATAAACCAAATGTAGTAGAAATAAGAGTAATAATTAAATTCAGTATTGGGAAATGTAATGTAACTAGCCAAGGCTTGCAGCGACCCAAGATTGTACGGACAGGAAAATCCGAGATTTCCGGTCTTGACCTGCAAAGCTCCATAAGAGTACATGTTAAATTTTCGAAATTCAAATTTTACTATAAAAGTAATGTCATCTTGTAGAGTAATTAAAATAGAACAACTAATAATAATAAACCAAAACTGTAAAAAAAATATTTAAAGAGTTATAGTCGAAAGAAAGAGGTGTAAAACAAAAAACTTTCGTAAATCAAAATTAATCGATAAAGTAATGTGTTCATAGGACCAATCAATAATAATAATTAACCCAAATTAATAAATAATTAAACATAATAAAATTAAAAAAGGATAAAGAAAACCAAATAGGAAGGAAGTGTCATAACTCGGGAACCAAAAAAGCCAGGAAAAAGAGGGGAACGGTTTTGAGACTAATGGAATAGGAGGAACAATAATCCAAAAGAAAATTTTAAAGTTTTCCAAAATTAAGGAAAATAAAATTGAAAAACTCAAAATCTTAAAGTCACCAACACTCAAGACAGGAAGGTCGCACAGGTTCAAAAAAGTTTGGACAGAACCAGGAAGAAGGGGCTTCAAAATGAGCTAATCCAAAAGAAAATCGAGCAAAGCGAATGTGAGTTATGGTGAGTTGAAGAAATCAACGGTAGAAAATTCAATTTTCAGGTTGTCGCAGGAATTGCACGACCGTACTGTGACGTATCTTGCTACGCGGAGTGGGAGAAGGACTACCACCAAAAAGGCAAAATACAAGAAAATCTAAACATTGAAATAAACTAAAATTAAAATAAAAATAGATAAAAAACAATAGAGACAGAGTCAGGAAAATTACATAAGCCATGAGGAGTTACTAAGCGGGAAAACCAAAATAAATTAAAGAAAAAAGAAATTAGAAATTATGTAAAAGTTGGCTATCGTGTATAGTCTAGAAATTTGAGATCTAAATTGAACCAAGTTAGATCGTCAGTCTTGTGCTAGCTTCAAGGAAGAAAATTTAAGATAAGATAGAAATAGAGAATTGAAATAATTTTGTGGTAAATGGTTAGAATAAGAGTTTTAATAATATTTGTACCATTTAAATAAAATAGTGTACGGTAATTTAAGAAATTAATAAGAGAGTTAGGGTATAGGCTACGAACTGACAAATCCTCTACCTTTCTCTCTCGTTAATTCTTACGTACAAACGGTGTAAGTTAGTGTCTGGACTGTGGCATCATAAATAATTTTCTCCTATGCCTGTTCGGCATAAAACACACACACACACACACACACTCACACTCAACCTATACCAGTTGAACAGTATTGTAACAGTCTACACACAACTACCAGATTTTTTTAAAAAATCCAGCTCGCAGATAACATATTTTCCACTATGATCTCACCTTCCTGACATCATGGGAAAGAAAATGCTGCAAACTCTTTCATGATGACACTCTTAGTTCCTAGTTGGAATTAAACATTTTTAAATGTACCATAATATTCTATTAAACTTTATTTTTTAAGATTTTCTATTTCAAACATTTGGTTTACATCTGGAACTAGATTATTCCAAGAACATTACAAAATATAAATTAAAACTCCCTTCTCTTCCCTGAACAGATGATCCATTATTGCTGTATATTCCAAAACCAGAGGAGGGAGTTGATGTTTTAGTATCATATCTAAGACTGAATTTAGTAGACTGTTTTACAATTCAGTAAAACAATTCAGTCTTCTTCTTAACTCTACTGATTGAGAAAGTGAAGAGTGTTTACGAAATATTTCAAAACTTTAGTGTTTTTTGTGTGTGTTTTCTTACCTGTGTACTATTAGGTAATACCATGGGCCATTTTCCAAAGTAAGCATGTCTCCTGTCCATACAAAATCTATTAGGCTATGTGCCCTATTAAATTCTAACCTAATTCTAATTTTATATATTTAATTTTTTTTTTAACAATAGTTTACTACAATTCATACATGGTAATTCCACACATATATGAATTTTATTACTTTTATAAAACCCTTAGTTTTTTTCTTTTATTTGGCTCAAATTTTGTTTGTTTGCTTTTGTTTTTTACCTGACCCAAATTGAAAAATCTTTATCCATTATTTGATTTTGTATGACAATGAAATGGATTTGTAATCCAATATTATTCCAAAAGAAGTTTGTATTCTTTTTATTGAATCAAAAATGTCAGTTTACCTTCAATTTCTACTTTTCTCTCTCTCCATCCTAACTTCTATATATTGACCACTCCAAAACAAAATATCACGATTATACTGGTTATGTTTCAGTCTAAAATTTGGCAGAATCCCCTCAAAATATTGAACCTGATAAAACCTCAAGCTCATTCATTACAAGACTCAAATTTGATAAAATCTTCAGATTATTACAATCCTTGAGCTTGATAAATACTTGAGTTCTTTATAAGGCTCGAGCATGGTTGAAGCTCAAGCTCAAGATTTAGTCAAAGCTAGGATCAAATTTTTAAATCCAGGCTCGCAAAAACACCTGAACACAGAGAAACACAATAGTTATTTGTGTAACTAGTGCGCAAAGTGACACTTTGCTGCACTTGAGAGAAATCTTTACGCACGAGCCGCAGGCGAGTGCGGAAAGTTTCTCGAGTGCAGCAAAGACACTTTGCGCCCGTGTAACACATTATATTTTTCCTACAGTTACTATAAACCATATAAATAACAGGTAATTGTATATAAAGGTGAACTTTTATTATGCATTTCCACAAATTAACAAATCAAAACTTAAACGAAATTGTTTCACAAAGTAACAAATAAAAATCTGAATGAATGTTTATACAAACATAATGAATCAAAATCTGAATGTCATTTTTGGTTTGTAATGTTTATGTTAAATGTGCAGTTTTAGGCCTATAAACAAACACTCTTATCTATCAAATACTCAACAACAGGATATAGGTTAAGTTATAAGTCCAAAGCGTTGAATGACAACAATGCACCATTTGATCGATTTAGTCACACAGCTGATCGAGTTAGTAGTGTTGCCAACTTGTTTTCAAGAGAAACGTATTACGTGCCTTATACATGCACACTATTTTGTGTTGTTTGGTTGAAATTCTGGAGTGCGAGAAAGTAAAATGAGTGCGGGAAAGTGAAATGAGTGCGGGAAAGTAAGTAAATGCAGGAATCAGCTACTTTGCGTACTATAATCAGTGCAAGAAGACCCGCTTTGTCAGGTAACTGTAGGAAAAATATCATTGTTGACTGATCACAATACTTTGTATCTAAATCATAGACATCGAGTGTAGTAAGAGCCTATATATATTCTATGAAATACTAAACTACGTCATCTTATACATTTGAAAACAAAATGTTTCCTTGACAAATTCTAAAGTATTCACAACCAACCATAAATTGTCAATATTAAATTAATAGATCTACAGAGTTCTCCAATTAACCAATTCATTACTAAATGACAATGAATAGTCCAGCTCATAAGAAATCATGGTAATGGAAGGGATAAAGCTAGAGATAAAGGTAATCAATAGGTAACTAGGGATTTCACTACAGCAACCATTCCATAACTCAGAGAATTGAAGAACATTGCATATATTACAGAATACACTAAAATTACCAATCTCTTACCTGACCTTTTTCCACATCATCAATGTTCAGCTGCAACTCTTCACAAATGGTGTTAGGTAAAAGTTCTTGTATGGGACAAGACCACCAGAAATCTTCCCCAACAGTATCCAAGAGGCTGCAATAATGTTCAACTAAAGACCTTAACAAAAATAACATCAATTTGTGTATTAATTAATACTGATTAGTATAGAGAAACATTTTAAACTTATTGCTGTTAGTTTCTTACAGAAAAGACCTTCAAGGGCTTACTTTAGTTAGTACAGGCTTGGTAATTCCAAGAGAACCTCGGATCTACGATTTTTATTCATATAGTCTTGGGTTAGATCCCTCTCTTTCACCTTTCCTATCAAGTCTCTCTTAACAGCTCTTATTCTCTTCTGACCCTGACACTATTAGACTACACAAAGACTTTATTTTACGTTTTTTTCTTCCTTTTCTTATAAAGTGATGATGACCAACAGGTTTTTCTCATTTAAACACACACAAAATTATTATACAAAAGAAGGGCTATTGAGCTCAGTTTTCTGTCAGTATTAAAAGTTAAACCATATTTCAACAAAACCATGAATATTTTTTGTAATGATTCTATTTATATTATTTTTAATTAAACTATTTAAATTGGACATTTGCCATCACTTGTGTACAACTCAACTCTTGTTATCAAGTGTAAAGCTAGAACATAAAGAGAGAGAAAAAAAAACAAGAAAAACATCAACATAGCCTTACTAGGCTACTGCCTAGAGACATGTTGGAAACTAAAACTAAATCTATAATCTAATAAAAGTACTCAAGCCTAAAACTAGACCTGATCAGTGAAAGCTAAGACTAAATACAAACGTGATCAGATAAAACCACAACAGACAGGTCTTCACTACACAAATGACGGCAAGCCAGTGACTATAAGGGATGGACCCAAGAGAAAGTTGTTCTAACTGTTTATCGAGGTTGCCCCCTTTTTCAAGAGTTTAGACTTCAATCGTGTTATGATTTCCAATTGTGAAATAGGCAGCATAATTCAGCCTTATTTAAACTAGAAGAATTTTTATATCCGATTTTTAATTAAGTTTTTATTAACGGAAGCTATAATGGACTTATTTCTAAACTGGTTTGGCTGATAGGATTCTTTTATATATATTGTTTATTCATGAGGTTTTAATTGATTTTCGTTTAAATAAGTTTGTTCCCGGTATATTATTTTCACCTCTTCCCAATTAAATTTGTGATTTTCTGACCAAATACTTTCAGTTATTTTCGATTTATCTGTTAGACCTTATCGCGTGTTCTTTTTATGTTATTAATTCTTATATTTAGAAGTCTTATTGTCTCCCCAATATATTGCCTGTCACATTCACATTTAATACTGTAAATGCAGTTTTTAGTATCCTGAGATCCATTTGTAGATTTGGTTTTGACGAGATGTTGTCTAACAGTGTTTTGATTATTAAAAGTGGTACATATTTTATATTTCCTAGCAACACGCCTAACATTTTTTAATAATCCCGACACATAAGGAATCGTCATGTATAATAAGGTTTTGTCATTGTCTATAAACTCATTCTTTTCCATAGAAATAGTTTTTCTACATTTAGTTATTATGTGTGTCTTTTTTTTGTAAACCAAAGTCTTAAGAACGTTCCTACATCTCTCAAGACACAAACATCTAAAAATGGAAGTTTATTATTGACTTCGTTTTTTATTGTTAAGGAGATGGAATCAGAAGTGTTGTTAAGCAATTTAAAAACCTGGTTTAATTTAGTGTTACCATGAGGTCATATGATAAAAGTGTCATCCACATACCTTAGCTATACTTTGAAACATTTCAAAATAATGTTGTTTCAATAAATAATTGGTATTCCTTTCAAACACGAGAAGACACGCACGCCACCTACCGGGAAAAATGCACAACGGTAGCGAATTAAACAAAAGCCTAAAAATACTAGAGTACCGATCGGATAACTTCAAATAACGTGATTCCCCGAATTTTAACGTAAGCCTAGAATATACAATTTAGAGGCCTAAACTTCCATATTATCCAAATTAAATAACCCCGTAGCAAGATTAGAATTAAGATAGACAAAATCAATCGAAATTAAACACGAATTTTCAAAAACATTTACAATGGCCGAACCGGACCAGAGCGTCATAAATAATTAATTATAAAGAATACGACTATCGCTTCAACAAAACAAATATGGCCTATGGATTTAACGGATATTTTGACGTATAAGTTGTCACCTGAACATACGAAGAAAACCTCAAAATTATTTAGTATTGATGATAAATACAACCAAAGTCGTATCTCAAAGATGGCGGAACAGACATAATATGTGACAGAAATCAAATAAGCCACACCCACCGATACAGCAATCACGTGACCAAAGTTTAGCCCACTAACTAATTTAAAGTGCGGGAAATTCCAACTAGTTTTAGATTAAGACCAAGGTGAAATCGTATTTAGGAATAAGATAGTTTAAATTTAAAGGAAGTTATTTGGAACCCCTCTTAGTATGTCTTCAACAAATTTAAATGTATACCATAATAGTAGAGTCAACAGTCTTAAATGAAGTTCTTAACAACTTCCTGCTTAACAAATTAGGGTCATGTATTCATTTTCAGCAGTGCTACTAATCTTAATCAAGATCACAAAAAATGGATAATGTTGAATCTCTATGGACGCTGTAACAATGATTTTTGGGAAGTTTGGTTGGGAGATCCCAAGCTTAATGGACGTTTCCTGACTCAGCTCCAATTTAAATAAGTGGAAAAGTATATTTAAATTTTCTATGGAGTGCTGAGAAGTAACACAAATTAAAAGTGATAAGTTACAGTTGAAAATTCTCTAAAAATCTACCAAGGAGCAGACATAATACAAGCTAGTTTCAACAACGTATTTGAGAACATTGGTGAGACCATTCCAGTTTATATATTTTTTAAAAGTCATCCTATATCCCCACTAATAGGCCTAAGTAGCCTACTATCATAAACTTTGAAACATTAATACACAAAAGTGGAATAACTTTAACAAATATCATACTAATTGAACTATTTTCTATATGTACACCGAGTATTCAGAAACATAGACTATGTGAACAGTTGTGATTGTTATCTACCATCATTTCACCACTCATCATTTATTTAAAAACTAATCGATTAATATTTTATTATTTTTTGTATCTTTGTCAATATGTGTATAATTACCCCACTTCCTTGACAAATTTGCCGCACTGACCCTGTCCCGAGAGAAAGAAACTCAAGTGATAATTAATAATATTCCCCAAAATATAACCTTTAATTGATTGTGTTTTTCTTGTAATTGTATGTGTAGCCTATGTATATGAATTTTTCACGAGAAACAGACTCTGAGTGATCTATTTTAAATAAGTATGGGTTAAACCAATTCCTCCCAACCCGAGATAGTAAGACTCTAAAATGAACTAATGAAATCTTTCCTTTATGTTATATTTACATATGTTTATGAACTTTCCATAACCTCAGTGTAGTTAATAAGAGACATTTCCTTTTACATCTCAATTGTTTGATAATTTATTTTTTTATGTTAACTTCAAAATGATTTTATATATGTATTCTACCGATTAAGTTCGAATGAACTCATAATTTTATTATTTGATGTTTCAAGACAATAAATGACTAATCTTTGTATTACAAATATTTTTAATTTTTTTTTATCAAGGTAAATGATTATATGAGTTAATAATATAACAATATTTATAGAAATGAAGTTTCATTCATTTCAAAATGGCGCCCAACGTATTGGCAATTTGTCAAGGAAGTCTTTCCCAACCAAATAACTTCTTTTAAAAATAATTTTATGTTAGTTTTAAGATATATATTTTGTGTTGTATTTTGTGTACCGATATATTATTACTAAATATTAATATGGATAATCAATCAGGATACAACTTAAGAAAAAACATTACGCGGACACAAAAGGCTATAGAGTCTCACGGTTTGTCGGACCCATCTTCGTTGCGCCGATTAGAAGACGTGACCGCGGGTCAAGAAATAAGTGAAGAAGGCGTAGCGCTGGAAGAGCCGCGGATCGTTGAAGAATCGGGTCAACCAACGACCGTAATAATTGAAGAAGAAGAAGAAGAATACGGCGAAAATATACAGACATATACCGACCGTGAAAACATCGAAATGACGAGCGACGTGAAGACCAGCCAAGAACCGCAAAGCCATACCATAAATCTCGACCAATTAATGATGTTTATGAAGAAACAATTCGAGGATCAGGACAAGCGCTCTAAGGAAATCAAATTAGAACTGAATCAAATTAACCAACGATTCGATGGCCAGGAAGAACGTTTTTCTAAGGAATTAAAACAAAACTCCCTAGAAATAAAACAGGAATTGAGCCGAATTAACAAACGGTTCGAGACCCAGGACAAGAAAATCGACAAAGTACAAGAGGACTGTCGGTTTCAAACCGAACAGGTGAAGGAGTTTGTGATCGACTTGAATCAACGAACCAGGGAAGAGACACACCAAGAGCTGGAACAAATAACCCAGAAATTTGCTGAGCAAAATTCAAGACAACAGGAGGGAATAGACAAAAACAAGGAGACAAGTTTAGAACAAGAGCGACAGATAACATCTTTAGAACGATTGGCCAACGATAACAAGGCGAGAGTGGAAACCCTCGAGGACAAGATTCAGAAAAACTCACCCACAGCACCACCCAACATATATGTCACCTGTGGAAGTACCACCAATGGAATAATCGATAATAACGTTCCAAAATTTCATGGCAGGGAGCACAATCCAACTGAACACCTCAACAGGATCCGTAAATTTTATGAGCGGAGGACAACTCAAAATAACACCACCGATCCAAACATCCAGCTGATCGACACCCTGGAGTTATGCCTAGAACAGCATGCGGCGAGATGGTTCAGTTTGGTCAGAGACGACATACACTGCTGGGAAGAGTTCAAAGAAGCCTTTGAAAAAAAATATTGGAGCAGGGAAGTGCAACGCGGAATCCGACACAGAATGGAAACTGAAAAGTATCAAAGGAATGGCAAACTCAGTAGGGCCGAATATTTTACTGAGCGAGTCATAACTTTGAAGTCAATGCAACCACCACTCTCTGAGGATGAGATTATAACCTGTTTGGCGGATCATTTCGAGGAATTGATTCAAGATGCACGAAGGGTCCAACGCATCGAAACAATCCTGGACTTCGAACTCCTGTTGCAAAGGGAGGACTTAAAAGATGTGTATACGCGAGAAAGGAGGAACCAGAATTTGACTACTGCACCTTCACCGAGAACACGATTCACACCAAGGGAACAACCAGTTGGGTCGAACAATAATTTCCACTTTAGACCATCAACACAGTTCCAAAATTATCGACCTCCACCTTTTCATCAACAAAATCACCGACCTCCGCCTAGACCATTTAATTCAAACAGAAACCCTCCAGGAAATTATCAACCTCCATATCGAACAGATCGACAATTTCAACCTCCGCAGAACAGAGGAAACCAGCCCCAAATAAGACGATATAACCTTCTTGAGAGTTCACGGCCTAGAAACCAGCAGTACCCGACACAGGAACAGATAAACGTGTGCCACACCATTGCTGAAACTGTGCCCACGAGTAATCGTCCTGAATTGAGCTCAGCAACGGAAGTGTCTCAGCAGGAAAACTGCCGAGCACAGAAGATGTCATCGGCCAATTGAGCGACGAAAACAACTCATCATCATCTGCGCTCAATAACATTAATACTGTGCGAAGACATGACCTCGGATTATGCAGGCCCACTATATCTAATCATAAATATATATATGTACCGAATAATATGATTATAAGCAATATGTTTTGCGACAGAAATTTCTTGATAAATGAAGATAGTTACGAGTTAACAACGAGACCCGATACTCAGATTTTACGGTGTCCTGAGATTAAAGTTTTAATAGGAGAGCGAAATGTTACAGCCCTCATCGATACTGGTTCTAATATTACATGCATCGCAGAACAATGGTTCCAAGAACACAGACAACAAATTAAAAAAATTGAACAACTTCCAATGACAAATATTCAAATAACAACAGCTGTCGGCTCAAAGACCCGCAGAGTATCCAGGATAATAATGTTTCAAGTTATAATTGAAGAGGAGGAAATATGGGTGCAAGCACTTGTTGTACCAAATTTAATTCGCGACTTAATTATTGGTGTAGATTTGATAAGTAAACTAGAGATGGAGATAAACTTCAAGACATCGACGTTGCAAATTAAAGCAAATGATAAGAGAATAATATTGAAGTTTGAATATGCGATTAAAGAAGGAATTTTATGCTACATTACTGAAGAAAATATAAATATAAATAATAATAATGATAATGATAAATATATATCAAATAACATGTACAATGAAAGCGAAGCGAATTATAATGCGGAACAAGTAGAGTACAATATCGACGATCTTGGAGAATTAAATGAATGTAATATTAATAACACTTTGGAAGAAAATCGAAATTTGGAACCCCATCAAAAATTAGAATTAACCAGATTAATATTAGAATATAAAGACATCTTTTCAGACACCCCGGGCTTATGCAATAAATATGTACATCACCTCGAAATAAGAGAAGACCGAATATTTAGAGGGCAAACATACCCTGTCCCCTTAATCCATCAAGAAGCCGTAGCACGCGAGATCCAACGCATGCTGCGTATGAATGTCATTGAACCGTGTCACAGTCATTTTATCAACCCGATTATCCCAGTCACAAAGAAGAATGGAGAAATTAGACTATGTTTAGATGCTAGAAAAGCAAACGAGATTACCCTACCGGATTATGAGCAGAATAGGAGCATAAATGAATTGTTGGCTAAAGGAAAAAACTGTAAATGGATCAGCACCATCGACTTAACTGCTTCATACTGGCAAGTCCCGCTCACGCCAGAGTCAAGGAAATATACTGCGTTCCAGTTTCGAGGAAGAACATACCAATATAGAGTTACCCCGTTTGGAATATCTACATCCCAAGCTGCACTTGTCCGAGCATTACAACACGTCTTCGAAGACAGCGTCGAATCATTCACACTTGTATATATCGACGATATCTGTGTCATTTCTCAAGATTTTAATACACACTTAGAACATCTCTCTCACATATTTAAAAGATTAAAAGATGCTAATATGACGATCAAATTTGATAAATCGCTTTTCTGTCGAACGTCTGTACCTTTTCTAGGCTATACCTTAACAGCTACTGGTCTACAAATGGACAATAGCAAAGTTCAGCCAATTCTAAATTATCCAACTCCAAAAAATCGAAAACAATTAAAAGGATTTCTCGGGTGTATTAACTATTATAATAAATTTCTCTCTAAATTCTCCGAACATGTACAACCCCTTCTTCGGCTCACCTCAAAGAAAATAAAATTCCACTGGACAACAAGAGACGACCAAACATTTCAACAAATCAAAAAACTTTTCCTAGAAACACAAACATTACATCATCCCGATACGCACAAACCGTTTTACCTACAGACCGATGCCTCAGATTTTGCAATCGGCGGCCATTTATATCAATTAAATGAACAGGGAGAGAAAAGAGCAATAGTCTTCTTATCCAGAGCATTGCAACCAGCAGAACGAAGGTTCACGACAACCGAAAAAGAATTATTAGCAATTATCTATTGTTTACAGAAAACTCGGTATATCATTTATGGCACCGATATAACAATAATAACGGATAATCATGCTCTTACTTTTCTAAAAACATGCAAATTATTAAGCTCTCGATTAACGCGATGGATCCTGGCTTTACAAGATTACAATTTCAAGATATTACATTGTAAAGGGAGTGAAAACTGTACTGCGGACGCATTAAGTCGCATCATAAACTCACAAGGTATCAATCCAATTGCCGATATACCCGAACTAATGATGGCGTACATAGATCGCATACAGGACCACAATCTACAACACGAACTACAAAATATGAAAATTAATCAAGAACAAGACCAAAATTTAATTGCTATAATACAAAATTTAAAGAACAACATTTCTCCTTCTAACGATTCAAAATTAATGGAAAACTACATGATACATGAAGGAATTTTATATAAACGTTTAGATCAACAGTGGCTTATAATAATACCAGAACACTTAATCAGTCGTCTCATATGGGAGTGCCACACATACTACTTGCATTGTGGAGCTAAAAAATGTTTAGACATCCTAAAAGAGAGTTTCGTATTTAAAAATATGGGACGCCGCATTAGAACTACACTCGCCACATGTGACTCATGTCAAAAGTGTAAGAGCGATCCACATCCTTTCCCGAGGGATAGCAAAAGGAATCACTTGCATTGGCAAAAATCATCACCTAGCTGTGGACATAATTGGGCCACTTCCCACAAGTATAGGTCAATCTAAATACATACTCATTGTCTTAGATATATTTACAAAATTTGTTAAACTCTACCCGATCAGAGCCGCAAGCACGAAAACGATTTTATATAAACTACTTAACTTACATTTTTCAACCTATGGTACACCCAAAAAATTACAAAGTGACAACGGTACACAATTTCGAAGTCGAGCTTGGATTCGAACCTTAACCGAACATTCAATCGAACCCGTCTTCAACCCGTATTATCACCCCAAATCAAATATGGCAGAACGCCCGATCAGGGAAGTAAAAAGATGTCTAAGAACATATTGTTCTAGAAACCATAAGAATTGGGCTCGTTATATAGCCGACATCAATTCCATGTTGAATGAAGTACACAACGAAACCACCGGGTTTACGCCCAACGAACTCCAGTTAGGACAACGTGATGTACGATTTTGGGAACCTTACATTAGAAATTGTAAACAAACAGATCTACCGATCGAAACGAAACTATTTTTGGCATCACAACGAATTAAGACGAGACAAAATAATAGAGCTTTAAAAATTAATCAAAAATCGAAACCTACAATATTTAAAATAAATGACTTAGTACTAATAAAAAATTATCAATTATCAAATGCTTTTGAAGGAGAGACTCATAAATTGTTCGAGATATTTAGCGGTCCGTATAAAATAAGTAAAATCATAGGAAACTCGACTTACTATATAAGTGATCTGAAAGGAAAACTGGAGAAAGGACCATATCATGTAACAGCAATTAAAAGGTACAAGTGCATAAGCGGAAACGTCCCATCTTTACAACCGGACAGCTGATCGTCCATAGTTCAATGACCTTACATGACAAAAGTGCATGACGTCAAAGTAAGAAATATCACACATCTTGACACATTTAATACTAGATTGTCACCAATCCACATAAAACAACATTATTTCTTATGGTGATGGTTCCCTGAAAACACAAGTACTCCTAGTATTTTCAGGAAAGAGTATCGTGGGGATATTGAAACATTTCAAAATAATGTTGTTTCAATAAATAATTGGTATTCCTTTCAAACACGAGAAGACACGCACGCCACCTACCGGGAAAAATGCACAACGGTAGCGAATTAAACAAAAGCCTAAAAATACTAGAGTACCGATCGGATAACTTCAAATAACGTGATTCCCCGAATTTTAACGTAAGCCTAGAATATACAATTTAGAGGCCTAAACTTCCATATTATCCAAATTAAATAACCCCGTAGCAAGATTAGAATTAAGATAGACAAAATCAATCGAAATTAAACACGAATTTTCAAAAACATTTACAATGGCCGAACCGGACCAGAGCGTCATAAATAATTAATTATAAAGAATACGACTATCGCTTCAACAAAACAAATATGGCCTATGGATTTAACGGATATTTTGACGTATAAGTTGTCACCTGAACATACGAAGAAAACCTCAAAATTATTTAGTATTGATGATAAATACAACCAAAGTCGTATCTCAAAGATGGCGGAACAGACATAATATGTGACAGAAATCAAATAAGCCACACCCACCGATACAGCAATCACGTGACCAAAGTTTAGCCCACTAACTAATTTAAAGTGCGGGAAATTCCAACTAGTTTTAGATTAAGACCAAGGTGAAATCGTATTTAGGAATAAGATAGTTTAAATTTAAAGGAAGTTATTTGGAACCCCTCTTAGTATGTCTTCAACAAATTTAAATGTATACCATAATAGTAGAGTCAACAGTCTTAAATGAAGTTCTTAACAACTTCCTGCTTAACAAATTAGGGTCATGTATTCATTTTCAGCAGTGCTACTAATCTTAATCAAGATCACAAAAAATGGATAATGTTGAATCTCTATGGACGCTGTAACAATGATTTTTGGGAAGTTTGGTTGGGAGATCCCAAGCTTAATGGACGTTTCCTGACTCAGCTCCAATTTAAATAAGTGGAAAAGTATATTTAAATTTTCTATGGAGTGCTGAGAAGTAACACAAATTAAAAGTGATAAGTTACAGTTGAAAATTCTCTAAAAATCTACCAAGGAGCAGACATAATACAAGCTAGTTTCAACAACGTATTTGAGAACATTGGTGAGACCATTCCAGTTTATATATTTTTTAAAAGTCATCCTATATCCCCACTAATAGGCCTAAGTAGCCTACTATCATAAACTTTGAAACATTAATACACAAAAGTGGAATAACTTTAACAAATATCATACTAATTGAACTATTTTCTATATGTACACCGAGTATTCAGAAACATAGACTATGTGAACAGTTGTGATTGTTATCTACCATCATTTCACCACTCATCATTTATTTAAAAACTAATCGATTAATATTTTATTATTTTTTGTATCTTTGTCAATATGTGTATAATTACCCCACTTCCTTGACAAATTTGCCGCACTGACCCTGTCCCGAGAGAAAGAAACTCGTGATAATTAATAATATTCCCCAAAATATAACCTTTAATTGATTGTGTTTTTCTTGTAATTGTATGTGTAGCCTATGTATATGAATTTTTCACGAGAAACAGACTCTGAGTGATCTATTTTAAATAAGTATGGGTTAAACCAATTCCTCCCAACCCGAGATAGTAAGACTCTAAAATGAACTAATGAAATCTTTCCTTTATGTTATATTTACATATGTTTATGAACTTTCCATAACCTCAGTGTAGTTAATAAGAGACATTTCCTTTTACATCTCAATTGTTTGATAATTTATTTTTTTATGTTAACTTCAAAATGATTTTATATATGTATTCTACCGATTAAGTTCGAATGAACTCATAATTTTATTATTTGATGTTTCAAGACAATAAATGACTAATCTTTGTATTACAAATATTTTTAATTTTTTTTTATCAAGGTAAATGATTATATGAGTTAATAATATAACAATATTTATAGAAATGAAGTTTCATTCATTTCAACTTTTAGTTTAAACTCAAAAGAATCATTAATTTTCTTCTCCAATTCTTCTGTAAAGATATTGCCAAAAATTGGACTAAGACCAAATCCAAAAAATAAGGCTATCTAGACAAACCATGCTGTTGTGTACAATGAAGCAAGGTTATTAAATCAAGCAATGGTTATTAAATTTATTTGTAAATACCATACATTTTTTTTTAAAATAAAGAAACATTCTAAACATAGGGAAAAACTCAGAAATTACAAAAATGATATTTTGTTTGTTTGTTTATGTGACAAAACTAATGACTATTATTGAAGTGCTGACTAAATATTTAACATGAACTTTCTCACCATTACATTTCTACTAGAAAAGATAACAGCATCAGTATTTCTAAACTTCTGAATTATTATATGTAGTGTTTTTTTAATAATGAAGTTTTTTAAAGAATTATTTGACACCTACTGAAAATTCAAAATTCTCTCAACACGGATACATTATTGTATTTCATTATAATTATTTGAACTTACCGTGAAATTATAGGCTGCTTATTATTTGTATTATAAAGAATGGGAATAGAAACACCCCAAACCCTCTGACGAGATATGCACCAGTATGGTCTTCGTTCTAGTTGACTGACTAAACCTGCTGTTCCACGGTCTGGGACTATTTTTACTTCTTTCAACACTTCCTATAACAATTAATATATATTTATTTAAAATGTATAGTTCATAAATTTCAGAGCACTTCTAAGATAAAATGACCTGACTGGAGTGACAGCTGCTAAAAATTTGCATAGCTATTTCTTTGAAGAAACACTTTTTGACATATTATGGTTGTAATTACTAGAACACTTCTGGTGGAGTGTTATAACCTAAAATTTTAAGATTAAAAGAAGGATTGAATGATGCATCATTTTCAAAATCTATTGAATGTAACAATAGTGACATTATTTATTGTGTATAACCTTAAACATACAACATTTCTTGTACGAACTCCCACTGCAATTGTGACAATGTGAAAAGTCAGATTTTAATATAGACTCATTTAAAAGACGCGGTTAAGCCAAAGAGATAAGAGATTCAAATAATAATTTAAATTTAGTCACGTCATTTATAAAAGAAAAATGGATTTTCAAGACAACAGTATGAATTATTATGTTTAATTTTAATGTAATTTAGTTTGTTTGTTATAAAATGTAAATTATTTGTATTTTACGGCAGTGCGGTAAAATGTGTGAACAGTAACCGGAAAGAACGCTTTCGGAAGTAGGAATTTGCCTCATGGTAACATCAGTCTAAGTCCAGCGTTAGGAGTGACAGGTTGTGTTCAAAAAAGTCGAAGTCCAGCGATTGAAGGGACAAGATGTGTTTTCTAAGAGTTGAGTTTACCGCTTAAAATGAACAGGTTGTGTTCTTAAAAGTCAAAATCCAGTGTTTGGAGAGATAAGATCGTCGAAAGAGTTTCTAGGTTCTGTTAGAACAATGTACATTTGATTTTTTATCTCAAATAGTGATCGAAAGTATTTAAAAATCCATATTTAGCGTGTTTCAATGACAATAACGCGGGAACATAAAAGACAATGATTTATATACGCGAGTTATGAACATTCTCAACAACTTGAGAAAACAATTTCTGAACGAGGGAGAATCCACTGCGAGCCGTAGAACTTCAACTCGTAGGACATCAGTTTTCCATTCGGACACAGACAATGTTTTTTATTTAGATCGGCGTTGTGGTATAGACGCTATATATTACCTGTTTGATTAGTAACCTGTATTATGTTTTAAATTAATTGTTTTGTAAATGTTTATCTATTTAAAGAAAATTTAGTAGATTATTACTAGAAGAGATAATAGTAAAATGAAGTTTTTAAATAATGAAAATAGAATCTTTTCATTTTTCTTTTAGAACTACAAAGTTACTAAAAAATTCATAGATTAAATTCCTGTTGCAACAATTTTATTGGTAGAAGCATTTTTAAAGATAAAATTAATTAATTTGAAAGAAAGAAATAAAGGAAATATAAATTCATAATTTGTTATTGAAACTAAAAAGGATAACTAGTACTTATAATATGATTTTTTTTGTTGTTAATAATAATTTGTAGGATGTTTCTTTGAATGTTTAATAAATGTTTTCTTTGTAACATTTCAGCCAAAGTGTTCTCATTTAAAACCAAAATCCACTGTAAGTACACTGTAAAAAGAACTTACGACCCCAGAGATCTTATAAATAATTAAATTCATTCTTTTTTCAAAATTGGTATGCTAAAGCAAACCTGGCGCCCTATAGTCGAGCAAATTAACAAATTAATAACATAAAAGTAACTTCACCTGCTCTTTTTTAATTTATCACAAATGTCGCCGCAACTGTGGGCCTTTTTAGTCGAAAGTACAGTGATTTTGGCAATGAGAACTCTTAAAATCAAGGTAAGGACTCTCTAAATAAAATAAGAAAGATTCTTTTTAAAAAATGTTTTGTGTTAAATATAGTAAGGTAAAAATGGAGTCAGAAATTGTAAATGTCAATAATAATGATGAACAGGTAGGGTTAGGAAATCAAAATTCTTTAAATAATATAGAGTCATTGGAATTTACGGGGGATATTTTTGATAATTTACAGAAGGAATTACAAATTAATGAGCAAACAAATGAACAATTTGCACAAAATATTTTAGACCAGGATGTAGATTTAGATAATAGCAGTAGTAGATGTTCAAGTGTGAACGGAAATAGTAATTCAGGTTCAGATTTTAAGGGATATAGCAGTGATGGGATTCTAAATAGTAAACAGCAGTGTGAAGATATGAATAAAAAATTAGTAGAAACACTAGGGGTAGAAATTGTAGAAGAAAATTCAGATAGGGAATTAAGAGCTGAAGAGGTTAGGGTAATTGAGCAGGTTAGTGTAACCGAAGAGGTTAGGGTAGGTAAGAGTGGGGAAAATAATGATCAGGATTTAGAGATTAAGAGTATGTTAGAAGTAATGATGAAAAATATGCAGAAAGATAGATTAGAAACAAAACAAGAAAGTTTAGAGTTAAGACAGGATTTAAAACAAGAATTTAATATTAAATTTGAACAGATTAATCTAGAGCTTAAACGAGACAATGATAAGAAATTTGAATGTATAAATAATAAGTTTGACCAAGTTAGGTTAGAAACAAAACAAGATAATTTAGAATTAAAGCAAAATTTGAACAATAAATTTGAAGAATTTAACGCCAAATTTGAACAGAACAATGTTAAACTAGATAATTTGGACAAAAAGCTAGATCAGATCAAACTAGAATTAAAACCAAATTATGTAAAATCAGAACAAAATCTTAAATTGGAAATTAAACAAATGGAAATCAATGTAATGGAGACTAATAATAAAGTAGAAATTGAATTAAGCTATTGTGAAAAAAAAGAAGAATTTGAACAGATTAATAGTGTAGAAGGTGTTTTGGTAGAAAATGTTAATAATTTGGATAACAATTTAGATCAAGCAGTAGCTGAAGTAGAAATTAACAGTTTTAATGAAACAAAAGAGATGTCAGATGATTTAATAATAATTGAAGACAATTGTGTGAATGATTGTGTTCAAGAAATTTCTAAAATAATGAATAATGGGTTAGGTAACAAGGTAAATCTAGAAATAACAAGTAATGTTGAAGTGAATAAGTTTGGTGGGGTCGGAATAGGTATAATTAATTCAAAAAACAAAGTAAAAGTAAATAATGTGATAACAAAAGAATTAATTGTATTTGTAAGGAAACAAAGCTATTGTAGGACAATAGGTTTTGAAAGTAACATAATGTTAAAATTTAGAAATGTTTTTAGAATACAAGAACAGATAATTAAAAGTTTTTGGGAAAAGAGTAGCTTTGAATACAAGTTTAAAAAAGAAATATTAAAAGAAGGCTTTGTGATGATGTATAAGAATGGTGGGGTTAGAATTCCTAAACTAACGGATGTTGAAATTAGGTCAGTAGATTCTGAGTTGTTTGAGAGAAGGAGGGGTGATGGTATGCCTGAGAGGGAGAAAGAGAAAGGTATTTGGTCAACACTCCGAGACAATAACAAAGGGAGATCTTTTGTTAGGAAAGGGTCTGTTGTGATGACTAGGCAAGACAAACTGTCCATGTGGACAGAGGTATTTAACGCTAGAGATATTTACAAAAATCAAATCATGTATTTTAAAATCTTTCACCAATCTGGGAACCATCGTAAAAAATGTATAATTTATAATTGAGTTGTAATCAATTGAAATTATGGAATGAATAAATAAATGTAAGGACATTTTATAAACACACGGACTTGATTTTTAAAATAATTAATAAAAAGTAGTTAAGATTTTGTTAATAAGTAAGTTTAAGTTTGAAAATAAATAATTAAGAGTTATGAATACTAATAATTTGTGTGTACTGATAAATTTTGTAAGCTAAGACAGAAATATAGAAAATAATTATATGCCAAGCTAGTATGATTAAGAAGAAATAATATTTAGAAACGTTTAGGTATTTGCTAAGTGAAAGATGCAAGATTGTTAGTAAATAACCGAGTGTTGTTTATACTAAGATAAATATTGACTTTACGTGTTAAGATAAAGCAGATTAATTCGAAGCGAGGATTCAGAGTAACGTTGAAGAAAAAATATTCAATATTAAGTAGGTAGATTCAATATTAAATATTCAATAAAATGTGACGAGAGAGAGTTGAGATTCATTTGCAGATCGTATTGGAACCAAAAGGTCTTCATGTCTTATCAGTAGACAGATAAGGATTGTCTCATATCGAGGGGACTTGTTTATGCTTAAACCAGGCCTAGAATTCCTTTGCATGACATTAAGACGAGATACAGCGTGTGACAGAATTATTGTTCTGAAAATAAAAAACTTTTGACGTATAATCGAAAATTAACTTGCGTTTTCAAATAAAAAACTACTTAAATAAAGGAAAATTGGTTTTAAATAAAGTAAATAAGAACGAAAGTAGATTACTTAAATAACTTTAATAGAATTAAAAGTAAAGTTTCTAAGTAAAAAACTTAGAATAAGTTAAAAAATAAAATTTTCTTTTTGAATTTGAATAATAACATCTAGAAAGGATTACATAAACAGAAAATCGACGATGCTAGTAATAAACTTGGTAAAAATAAACATTATTTCAACTTCGGATGAAACGATTTTAATGAAATTTTTTATGAATTTTAAAATTTTCTTCGTGTAGATGCATTTAAGGAGTACATGAACATTTTGGGAGGAGGTAGGCGTTTGTGTAGTCAAAATAGAATGTTTTATTCGTAAGAATAAGGCATTCTGAGACTGCATAAGAGGGCGTGTTGTGAAATAGGGATGTGTTTTGGGCTTTATCTTGAATTTAGTAGGGATATTGTATTCAACCACTGCACATTTCAACGTCACAACATGTTACTCTGTGTAAGAGTCTAAAGAGCAATTAGAAGTATGCACGGTATAAAGTAGACGGTTAGAAGAACCTATGTAGGAGAGGTTAGGAAGAAAAATGCATAAATAAGTGTGACATTATTACATGAAAAAACTTCATGTAATAAATTTTAGACAGATGTTGATTGAAAACAAATTGTAGGATATATGGAAGTGATCGATCTGTATATACAAGATTAAACCGGACGTGACAGGAAGGGAATTTTTTTTTTTTTTAAAATAAAACGAAAAGTTTTATAAAACTGTAAAAAGGTTAATTAGCTGATTAGGATAGGTAATTAGATGTTAAATTATAAAACGATAAGTTGTATGTTTTGATGTTTTAAATATTAAGAATTATTTGATAATAAAATGATAAAAAATTGTTAGTTTTAAGTGATTTATGGTTTGAAAATATGAAGAATAGTTGTGTAAAGTTTGAGAATTTATGTGAGTTTTGCCAAGACAGATAATAATAAAGTTTTTAAGTTTTTTTTTTGATGTTAAAATAAATAATGAATGAGGGAGGTTAAGTTTTTGTTTTTTAAAGGAAGGAGTAATAAATTAAAAATAATAAGAGAGATTTTGATGAGATTTATAAATGAAATAAATAATTAATGATTTTTTAATAAATAATGTTTGAATTTAAAACAATAGATGATTGTGAGAAGTTATTTGATAAAGGTGTCTAAAGATTTTGATGAAATAAGGTGTTAGCTGGGAAAGCAATGATAATTTTTTTTATTTTTTGAAGTTTTGTATACAAGTAATAGATGACTAAGGAGATTTTAATATGAAGTAATTTAAATGAAAGAATTTTTGAGTTTTATATGAAGATGATGACTTTACAGAATTGTTGAGTAAAATGGTATTTAAAATGAAGTTGTTCTGTTAAGAAACTTTTATAAAAAAGGTAGTTAGGTTGCATTAATGGTAAATTTTAGTTTTTAAGAGGTTTTTTGAATACTACGATGAAATAAAGGAAATATGCGACGATTTTAATGAAATAAAGGAAATATGCGACGATTTTAATGAAATAAAGGAAATATGCGACGATTTTAATGGAATAAAGGGAGATTTGAGGAAGTCTACGAAATACGGCGATTATTATGATTTTTAAAGGAAGCTACGTTGAAATAAGGAGATTATTTATGAAAGAATATAGGTAAATAATAAGGAGTTTTTTATTATGAAGAATTTGTTTGGGGATTAATGCAACTTTGATTATTAAAATATGAAAGATAAGATGGAAATAATTTTAAGAAAGGATACTGAGAGACAATACAATTGTAAAGAGGTAATTTTTAAATAAATAGATGAGTTTTGTAAGTAATTTTATTTTTTTTAATAATAATAATGTTATATTTTAAATTTTAGTTGAAGAAAAGAGTTTTTTTTTTTGTAATTATAAAATCAGTAGTTAACATGTTATCCCAGCAAGACAAAGGAGAATTGAGATTTTAAGTAAGAATAAATAGTTATTGGATTTAAACTAAAATGAATAATAATATAAGATGATAATTGAAAAGTTTTAAGGTGAATTGAAGTAATTTTGAATAATAAGTAGATAATTTTGTAATAATGTTAATTAAAAATGAGAGGTTTTAAAATTTTTATTGTATTAAGTTGAAGGAATTATTCAGATGAATATCTAGAGTCAAAGGTAGATTTTCAAAGGATGTAGAAATGTCGTCTTGGCAAAGAGGATGAGACGAGAAAAAGTATATAGACGGCTGTCTGGGAGATAAGCTTTGAGTGACGGGATCCTGTCAACAAAAAAATGTTGATGGAAAGTTTCAGCCAACAAGGTTGGAAAGGAAACTGATGATGGGTTTTATTGTATAAATAGAGATAAGACTTAGCACTAATTGATTCGTATAATATTTTTTTTAATGAGTTAATATAACGCTAACAAATTAAAATAATGAAATAGGATTTTAGCAAATAGATTTTTTAGTTTTTATAAGAAAAGAGAATCTTTCTTAAATTAAGTATACTAGGGATACTTATTTTCTTTCATGAGGTCCTAAGCTTCTGAAATGAAATGTCTTGAACATCCATTAGTATTTTTTTTTCTCGATTTGAAATTTATATATATAAAAGCTTTGTATTCCAATACCTGTATTGAAATACAAACCTTGTGGGGTTTTGTGACAATGTGAAAAGTCAGATTTTAATATAGACTCATTTAAAAGACGCGGTTAAGCCAAAGAGATAAGAGATTCAAATAATAATTTAAATTTAGTCACGTCATTTATAAAAGAAAAATGGATTTTCAAGACAACAGTATGAATTATTATGTTTAATTTTAATGTAATTTAGTTTGTTTGTTATAAAATGTAAATTATTTGTATTTTACGGCAGTGCGGTAAAATGTGTGAACAGTAACCGGAAAGAACGCTTTCGGAAGTAGGAATTTGCCTCATGGTAACATCAGTCTAAGTCCAGCGTTAGGAGTGACAGGTTGTGTTCAAAAAAGTCGAAGTCCAGCGATTGAAGGGACAAGATGTGTTTTCTAAGAGTTGAGTTTACCGCTTAAAATGAACAGGTTGTGTTCTTAAAAGTCAAAATCCAGTGTTTGGAGAGATAAGATCGTCGAAAGAGTTTCTAGGTTCTGTTAGAACAATGTACATTTGATTTTTTATCTCAAATAGTGATCGAAAGTATTTAAAAATCCATATTTAGCGTGTTTCAATGACAATAACGCGGGAACATAAAAGACAATGATTTATATACGCGAGTTATGAACATTCTCAACAACTTGAGAAAACAATTTCTGAACGAGGGAGAATCCACTGCGAGCCGTAGAACTTCAACTCGTAGGACATCAGTTTTCCATTCGGACACAGACAATGTTTTTTATTTAGATCGGCGTTGTGGTATAGACGCTATATATTACCTGTTTGATTAGTAACCTGTATTATGTTTTAAATTAATTGTTTTGTAAATGTTTATCTATTTAAAGAAAATTTAGTAGATTATTACTAGAAGAGATAATAGTAAAATGAAGTTTTTAAATAATGAAAATAGAATCTTTTCATTTTTCTTTTAGAACTACAAAGTTACTAAAAAATTCATAGATTAAATTCCTGTTGCAACAATTTTATTGGTAGAAGCATTTTTAAAGATAAAATTAATTAATTTGAAAGAAAGAAATAAAGGAAATATAAATTCATAATTTGTTATTGAAACTAAAAAGGATAACTAGTACTTATAATATGATTTTTTTTGTTGTTAATAATAATTTGTAGGATGTTTCTTTGAATGTTTAATAAATGTTTTCTTTGTAACATTTCAGCCAAAGTGTTCTCATTTAAAACCAAAATCCACTGTAAGTACACTGTAAAAAGAACTTACGACCCCAGAGATCTTATAAATAATTAAATTCATTCTTTTTTCAAAATTGGTATGCTAAAGCAAACCTGGCGCCCTATAGTCGAGCAAATTAACAAATTAATAACATAAAAGTAACTTCACCTGCTCTTTTTTAATTTATCACACAATATAATGGTAGGTCAGTTTTTTTTTAACTTTGGAGGTCTGACCAAAAATATTTTTTAGGCAACTAGTTTATTTTTAGTCACTTGTGAAATTTTTCTTCACAGGCCATCTTTCCAATTAAATATTTTCTAAATTCTATCACCCCCTCCTTCCCAAATATGAAAAGTTTCATATCTTTAAGATAAAAGTGTTCAAGCGACTCTTCATTTTTTTTAAGGGTTAAAACAAAATTATGTTTTTAAAAATATTTACAATTTTATTCTCAATTAAAGTAGAAACGTTCCAATTTTAGCTACCCACTATCTTGGATGTTATTTTTTGCCAGACCTATAAAATGACATATAACTTTATCCTCTGTTTTAATTTTAACGTGTTATCCCAAATCCACCAGAATGGTGGGGTGGTCATGCTAATCATAAAATGCTCAAAAAGTGCTCTTTTTCATCAAAGGAAACAAACAGCTAACTTAAAACATATTTGATATGCAGTATAGTTATGGTGACATGATATACGACATGATTTATTTTGAAGTTTTGTGTTTGTTCGATTGTAAACCTCAAGTATTATAGATTACTAAACTGCTCAATATGAGCTATAAAATATATTTATATAAAACGTAAATAAGCAGAAACTAAACAAAAAAACCCGTTTTATATAGCTCTCATTTTGATAATATTTCTGACTAATTTTGTTTAGTAGCAATACAACAACAGAGAACACTTTCAGTTTTTTAATACTCAGCAAAATCCTAACTGATATCTATTACAAAATATTTTTAATTGAATTTATATTCTTTACATATATTTTCAACCACTGAGGTAACTATTACAAATGATAAGTGGCTTTGTGGCACCAAATTATAACATAAGGTTTTTTATATGTTTACTAAATTTTAATTTTTGATATTTCTTTACATATCAATTTTTATTTTAATGATTGTATCTATTAATTTATACGTCCAATGAGTACTGATGAAATTCAAAATAATAATTGATAATGCCCTAACCACAGTTAAAGAAACATTAATTAAAAACATAATAATTGTAATTTTTTTTATTCCATTAATACAATGATGTAAGTTTCGATAACATGATTATCAACTACAGAGATCGGTGTAGAGGTTGGCGATCCCACCACCCGATTGGACTACCAATTGCAAACACCCTAACCCAGCTCTGTTTTTCTTATTCTGGGAGCCTACTTTCTATAGTCAGCATAACTCCTCTACATGATGTCTGCCTGTTTCTACCTCTTTCCTATTGAAAATCTCCTTTCTTCTTCTCTTCCCCTAAGATGTCAACCTCTAAGATGTGAACCCTAATGGTGTCACGTGACAGGAACATAAATACTCTGCCTTCTCAAGATAAATTTAAACTAGGTCTACTAGTTGAGGAAGCACTTTTAATGATTTGTGTCTTGTTAACTTTTATGTTTTTGTTCAGGCCTAAATTTTCATTTTTTCAGTAGCTTTAATTTGTGACTGCTTTAAATTTGGAATTTTATAACTGTCTAAATTGCTTGAATGGAAAGGGGGTTTTGATTTATTAACCTCTTCTTTAAAAAAACTGGTAAGAGGGACCAACAGTTCTAGGACTCTACTCAAACATTTGACTAGTGATAACTAGTGAGTAGATCAGGTTTATTTATTTATTTTTTTTAACATCAGCATCATACTATTTTTGACAATGAATAAAGCTCTCATTTCTTTTAGAACTCTTGTGAAATTAGTAATAAATATCTATAATAAATTTTTCTGCGTTTACCTTTAAAGCCTCAGCGGTTAAATTTATTAAATGGCATGAACAACCCATTAGAATTAAATTTTCAATATCATCTTTTAAAAACTTATCTAGACACAATTTTTTGCGTCTATCATTACTGGAGCATTATCAGCGCTAAACACAATGCAGTTGTCCAATTTTCAATTTATTTAGAAGTTCAGAAATTCAAAGTCCCTGTAGCATCACCATTAATATTAGGCACAGACAATAAATCATATTTAATTTGGAAGTCCTCTGTGTGTCTAAAT
The DNA here is from genome assembly GCA_963513935.1 of Aphrophora alni. NCBI lineage: Eukaryota > Metazoa > Arthropoda > Insecta > Hemiptera > Aphrophoridae > Aphrophora > Aphrophora alni. The sequence continues at coordinate 8,577 of CAUPSG010000865.1, read as the reverse complement.
AAGTAACTACAATAGGGTAAAGTTTTGTATTGTTCTGGTTGCTACCGTCAGTAGATATACAAAATGGCATTTTTTTAAATACACATAAGATTGTATAAACATTTTTAAACGATATTTTCCGAATTATATCAGTTGTTTTTCTTCAAACACCAGCATAGTTTTTAGCAATTTTGCTATCAGAAACCATTTTGTGAAAAAGTGCACTTGTATGATCAGAACTACTAACAGGAATATTATGTTCTAGAAGAAAATGTGTAAAGTAGCATTCTGCTTTTATAACATCGTTCTTTTCTTTTTCAACACTGAACTTAAGTTTCGTATTTTCCACAATGGAATTATGTTAAAGACTTGTGTGTTTCTATATCAATATGTTTCACTATATCCTGTCGATCTCCATGTGAAACAGTAAAATCACACCAACAAACACAGCAAAATGTAAATTTATTGTCTTTTCTTGACTCTAAAATTGACGAAAATCTTCCATAAAAAATATTTTTAACAAAATTTTATTTTCTTATAGCAATGATAATACAATGCACAACACATTAACAATAATAATATAATTAAACTTTCATTACACCAAAACTTTAACTAGAAAATAGATATTGTAATTGAAAATGTATAACAGGTTTCCTTTATTTTCTATTGTACTGTGTAAGTTCAGAGTAAAGATGCTAAAAATAGCCTAACCTAACTTTCTCTTTCTACAAATAGACACAACAGCAAACGAATCAATATGAAGTTAGTGGTTGACCTTGAATCTACGTCAACTTCTTGTGTACAATAACTAGGCCCACAATATGAAAAAATAAACAATAAGTGTTTGGTTAAGAAACAAAACAATTGCTTAAATATTTTACTGGGAAAAATTTCCAAATATGCCAAACTAAGAATACTTTTACTTTTTTTGCTACTGATATTTATTGCTAAAAGCCAAATTGTGTTAAAATAAGGAGAAATTGATTGCAAATACAGAACGCCAAGATTGTTTTCAAAATACGGTCTCTGTCCTAAATACGGAGAACTATCAAGTCTGGTTTACATATTTTTTAAGTCATTTTTATAATCATCAAACTCTAAGGTAAAATACTCTAATTGTTGTTGACATACCACTTAAGATAAAAATTACCATATTAAAGAATAAAGATTATCAAGTAAGACTTACAATAGCTTTAGTTTTGATAGCATCCGTATCAATAAACCATTGTTGACTAGCACGGAGTATGACTGGTGTTTTTGTTCTCCAGTCATAAGGATAACTATGTTGGTAGAATTCTCTGTAAACTATTGCATCATGCTTCTGCATTAATGATAAGACTTGATCAGTGCCTGAAGTCAGGACTGGAAGACCAACAAGAGATGGATCTACTACTTCACTAGTAAAACAACCATTCTCGTCCACATGGCAATTCTTGGTAAAAAACAAAAAAAAAAATACATTATAATTATTTTTAATCATAATTTATTAAATAACTGTGAAACAAACTGCACAAACTTTTCATCTAAAAAGTTGTCAGCAAAAATCTATAGGATGTACCATTCATTTTATTATAAATTGAAAACCAACACAAAATTTATTATAAACATTGGCGAATTTAAAACCTAGCAGGCTCTTGCCAGTCGAAGGACATGCCCAAGACCACCAATTACTTTTACGACTGATAAATAGAATTTCCGTGAAATGAAATGTACTTCTTTAAATATTGCACTAAAATTATTATATAAATTGGCTAATAGGATTTATAAATAATAAGAGAAGTTATTTGACCCTTTGTTGTTTAATATATAATATTTTGTCCTTGTAAAACTCTGTTACTTAAAAATTTAAAAAATTTATTTTCCATCTTTTCATACTACATTCACACACAACACATACACACACTTTGAAACTTCCATGACACTTTTTGGGATGGATTATTAGGCAAAAAATCGTCATTTTTGGTGAAGGACTAGAGGTAAACTGACTGTTTCCAAAATTGAAGAGAATTATATCCAGATATACACATCAAACCCAACAATCTAGTACAAAGATATACGAGATACCTCAAGATTTAATAAATATTGTGGTGTAATAAAGTACTATCTTTTAAAGTTGATTTTATTGATGTAAGAAGAAAATAACTAAACCAAGTTTTACTAATATGGTGAGATAAACCCAACATCAGACATTTCATAACCATCCACATTTTGAGTCAAATATATAGCATTATATATATAAAACTTTGAGCCTAAGAGGCAGTACTAGTTGTAGATGATTATTGTTGAAGTGATTATATTATAAAGACTAATTGAATTAATTAACTTGAACTTTTAAAGATTAATCCATTCATTCACTTTCATACTTTAATAGAATTTTCTCATCTAATGAACTACAATCTTAAATTAATTTATTTGTAATTATTGGGACATAGTCCAGATTATTGAATTTCATCCATCTATGTGTTTCTTGCTTTCCACCCCCACTTGGGAAAAGCCGGCACCAACCCCTCCCTGAATTAAGATTTGGGTTTGTAAATGTAATTAAATTGATCAGGATATCGTATTAATAAATGTTTATCAGGAGGATTAATAATATCCAATATCTAGATAGATAGATTTGCTTCTTATTTATATAAGGTGTTATTCCTAGCCTATTGTATTGCAGAGACTAAAGATAAGACTGAATAGCCCCTTAACCATGAAACGAATTTTTATCAAACTAGATCCAATGAAATGTATTATTAATTAGTGAGATAACAAAATATATATAAGAACCTGTGAATTTTTCATATGAACAATTACGAAAGACAATTTTGTTATTGAATCAAATTTATGAATTATCACCAATTTTTCAATTTTCTATGTAATTTTGCGATATTATTGTGTAATTGATTTTATGATCTTTAAATAATTTTCAATTTTGTTCAATGATAAGAGTTTTATGTTATGACATTTTGTGAAGTAAATAATTCTCAATTTCTTTCTTTCAAAACTTTAATTGTGTTTTATATTTTTTTAATAAAATATTCCCAATTTTAATATGATTATTGCTGAAATCCTTTACCGGCTGAAGTCTGTTTATTAGTAGGCTTCAAATTGCATTGGTTGTGTCATAAACACGTCCTCAGAGTAAATCACACTTGATTAAAATCGAGCTTTAAATGGCGGCATTCAAGATTCATTTTTGTTTATTTCCAATTTATCCCTCAACTCTAATTTATTTTTATTTGCTATTTTGCAAATGGGTTTGGGTTATAAATTCTGCATTTCATTAAAATTTTAATGAAACCATAGATCACAAACATTGATAAATTACATCTTCTATAACAGCTTCACGACCGATTTTAAAATGTTCATATCAATCACTCATGAACCAGGATTTTTGGGGGGATGGAAACCCATACTTTTTTGGAACGATTATGGAAAAAATATAATTTTGGGTATGTTTATGAGAGCTACACCAAAATGTTTATAGAAAAAGTGAAAACAAGTCCCATATAAGGCCAAACTATGCCCACATACCAAATTTTTAGGACTCGGGAACCTCATAATGATTATATCTGCAAAAAACTCAACATCAAATTTTAGACCCATTACAAAACTAACTCTATACATTCCAAAGCTACCATAAGCTACCAGTAAGCGTGAGACTACTATTACATATAATTAACCATCGAATAACTCATTAACTCATGTAATACAAATTTATAAATATTCAATGTTTCAAAACTATAAATTATACACCAATGAAGTCTAGAATCATAACCTCAAAACTTGATAATCAATAAATTACAATCTAAATTAAATAAAAACATGTTCATACCACTAAAACTAAATAAATGATATAATAACTAATATCAAAATGTAATTTAAAATACATTAATAAGCTTGACTTACATTTACCTTGAAATTAATAATACATATGATTTGATTGTAAAAGTAAAATGACGTAGAATTAGGCTTTATAAAAGTTAAACTAATAGGATAAATATATAAGGAAATGGAAATATGTAGATAAGGATCATAAGTATATAAATGTTCGGAGAAAGAAAATATTGTAATTATAAAAATACTTAAATTTAGGTTGTGTGATGTATGAAAGAGAAATAAAGGTTAGTTCAATTTTAATATGTTTTACAAGGAACAAAAACTAGTGGCAGGTGCAAAATTCCAAACTATCTTAAAAAAACAGGTGACCTAGTTAACAGTCCTAAAAGGTTTGGCTCATTTAGGTTCATACAAAAGTTAGGATGGGAGTGAGGGATTTTTCTGGTAAAAACTATGGGAGTGAGGGATTTTTCTGGTAAAAACTAAAATAACCTAAATTATAACTACACACCCAAAGGTAATATCCATCCTATATTTTTATATTATTTCTAAAACATCCTCAAGATTAAAAAGTGAATGACATATTTTATTTGGAACATTAATTGAAATTGATACTAACTTAAAATTATTTATTAACTTTATTAATGTGGAACATTGATATAAGGTTAGAGTTTAATAGGACATATATAGCCTATTAGTTTAGATTTCCTATGGATAGGAGACACAGGCTTACCTTGGAAAGTGGTCCTTGGTATCCTTTTCCTATTTGTGTACTACTAGGTAATACCAAGGACCACTTTCCAAGGTAAGCCTGTATCTCCTATAAGTACAAAATCTGAACATTGATATAAGATATTTAACCAAATTTATAAAACTTATTTGAAACATAACTAAACCAATTCTTAATAACTGCAACCTTTTGAACTTTGATTATAATTTAGTAATAGATGTTATAATGTGAAATTAAGTAGACCCATGAATGTACATTTACTTGACCAGAACTGATACCCCAGAGAGAAAGAGATCATTTAAGTAATTGTAAAAGATAAAAAGAACTAGTTATTAGAGGAATAAAAATTGTATGGATTATTATTGATATTAAAATTAAGAATAAATAAATTATAATAATATTATTGTCAATGTGAAACAGCTTGTTTTCATTTATAAATTAATGTTAAACTAAGATAATTTACTACTACATAACAGTAGTTGTTGACAAATCATTTGAACACAAGAAACATACTAAAATATAATATTTCAAATCTATTACATTAATTGATGCTTATACAAAAAAAACCATACAAAGCAGAATTTTATTTTAATTCTCTTATTGTAACGTATATTTAAGAAAGTAAAAATTGTAATATATTTTTAATTCTTATAAAAATTTCTATTATCTAACTAAATTTACTTCAGCCTATGTAGATCAAAATGTGTAGGTATTTTTTAAATCTACTATAACTCGTTTGATATGTAGATCTTGCAATAAATTCCTACACACCTATTGTTAGAACATATCAATCTATTTAACCATTTCAAAAAGGCAACTCTAGAGTAATTTGGCGAAATAAATAAAAAATGGTAAAATTTATCAAAAATTACACCAGAACCAAGAATTTGATTTGAAAAAACTGGCATTTAGTTTTTATTAATCTCTAGAATATAAAATAACCAAGATATGAACAAAAATAAAATAGAAACAGATTATCAATTACAATAGAAATATATGTAGATAAAAACATTTATTGGCAGGAGGAATTTCACTTACTACAGGAATGTTATTTTGTTTTGCCAGAAGGAAATCATCAGGCCCATGAGCTGGAGCAGTATGTACCAATCCTGTTCCTTTTGTAGCTGTAACATGAGTGGCAGGAAGAAAGGGAAAAGGATCATTCTCATGAAGAGGGTGTTTGTATTTGGCATCTTGTAATGAACTACCTACAAACAAACAAAAAACTAGTTTATACTTGTCAGACATGTTATATAAAAAAAGAAGGAGATGGATTTAGTTTATATATATATATATTGACAATTAACATCAATTTGTAAAAAATTCAATATTTTATTGATCAAGGCCATTCAAGCGTTTTTGTCACTACAACTTAGTGATAAAGACCAAGTCGTTAAGTAAACACCAAGAAGAAGAAGAAGAAGTAAATGCCAATACAAGACATAGCTTTTACTGCTTAGTTCCAAATATAGCATTACTGAGTGGTGTTATTAACGAATTTTTAATATAAACATTCTAGCTATTGCTAAATCACTATATTTCTCATAGTCAAATTAACACCTCTATATGTCACAATTATGGTCTTCATTGTATAATATGGTATGTAAGTTCCGTTTTCTGAATAGTTAGATCAGTTCAATAACGAAAAAATCTTTCAGTAAATTTCAAATTTTGAAGCATATGTTTTTATGTGTATATTGTCCCACAATAACTAAGTTTTTACAACATTTAAAAACCTGCAACCAATGATACTATGTTTGTATATTAGGTTTTAATATTCTCAAAATAAATAGTCTGTGATTTTTCAGTTTAGATATTCCATTTTACCTAGGAATCAAACCGTTTCTTTAGGCATATGCACCACTTCAGATCTGTAATTAGAGATGAGTATTACTTTTTTTAAATATATATATATATATATATATATATATATATATATTAGTTCTCAATAGTGTTATGATTTTTCTTTTTCTAAAAAATTCTCCAAGAACAAATAAAAATATAATATTATTATTGTATTGATTTAATTTACAACTAAAAATGAAATGAAAGTCTTGCCTAGAAAAAGCTTTGAATAAGCTTGATAATTTTTTCCTTTAAAAAAACATTATTTGTTAATACATTCTTTACCATTTTGGTATTTTTTTACTAATACTGAAGTTAGAATGATATTTATCAAGAATGTTATATTCCTTGTATACATATTCTATCACAATAATCCAAAATATTTTCAGTCTTTTCAAGAATATTATTCTATCTAAACCATTTTGCAGAAACTCATATTTCTTCAGACAATAATAAATAAATAATAATAAATATAGAAACAAAATAGTTTACTACCATAAATATGTGGACGACACCTTATGTTTGTTCGATGGGACTGCTAGACAGTTAAATCTAATGAAAAATTACCTCAACAGTATTAAACCCAAGTTGAAATTTACTCTTTAAAATGAAATAAATGACAGCATTAACTATTTGGACTTGCCAATAGGCAAGAGTAATGGCTTTCACACATTTAGCATTTACAGAAAACCCACTACAACAGACAAGACTATACATGCTTCTTTAAACCACCCACTTAATCACAAGTTGGCTGCTTTTAACAGCCTTGTCCATCGACTACTTAGCTTACCTCTGAGCCTTGGTGACTTCCAAAGGGAATATAACATAATTAAGCATATATCCTTAGCAAACAGTTATGAGTAGAAATTAATTTACATACTAATTACAAACCACAAAAAAATACAAAATACAAAACAAACCCATGATCCCAGAGAAAAACAGACTTATGTATCCATCGAATATAGCACAAAACTCAAATTCAACTTAAAGACATAATTTTAAAAACATCATATCATCCCGGCATATAGAACTACAAACAATCTTGCGAATTTCTTAAAACCAAAAAAATAATCCATTTTTCGATAAAATGAACACTTCAGGTGTATATAAGATTACATGCAGTGATTGTACTAAATTTTATATCAACCAAACTGGATGTTACTTCTTCAAATAGTTTAAAGAACACCTACCTAGACCCACATTATTTGAACATAAATCCAATTTCATCAAACACCTTATTGACTTTGACCACAAATACTCCAGCGTTCATGACAATCTAAATATCCTTCACACATGAAGAAAGGGCCGTTTACAGTCATACCTGGAGGAATTTAAAATTTATACTGCCTCCTAATGTCATCCATATAATATATTAAATGATAAGCTAAATTATTGATCTAACAAACTGTTTAACACAGCTATCCAGTTGAAACATAAAATACTGACACTGACTACCTTCATAATCAAACATCCTTATCTCCTAATAAAAGGGTGCACAAGATTCCAGTTATGAATATACTCTTTACAAAGTAACAAGTATATTAACTAAAACTTTACATAATATGCAGTTTTTAAAAATGTTTAAATGTTTTTTATTGATGTATAGTGTACATGTTTTTCAAGTTTTTGTGTTCATATCAGTGTTTTATATCATAATTTTATGTAGTTTTTAACGACATGTTTCTTAGCAGTGGAATTAAAAACATCTTTTTGATGTTTGATCTGATGATGGTGGTTTGATCTACCAAAACCGGTAATCCATCAGGATAATTATAGAGTGCTTGATGCTGAGATATAAGGTAATTGATTACCTATTTATTATTTATATTGTATTCTTGGAAGCTAAAGAATATTGTTTTAATAACCTTCTACTCTCTCTCTCTCTCTCTCTCTCTCTCTCTCTCTCTCTCTCTCTCTCTCTCTCTCTCTCTCCTCTCTCTCCCTCTCTCTCTCTCTCTCTCTCTCTCTCTCTCTCTCTCTCTCTCTCTCTCTCTCTCACTCTCTCTCTCACTCTCACTCTCACTCTCACTCTCTCTCTCTCTCTCTCTCTCTCTCTCTCTCTCTCTCTCTCTCTCTCTCTCCTCTCTCTCTCTCTCTCTCTCTCTTCTCTCTCTCTCTCTCTCTCTCTCTCTCTCTCTCTCTCTCTCTCTCTCTCTCTCTCTCTCTCTCTCTGCTCACTCTCACTCTCACTCTCA
>CAUPSG010000861.1:0-89738 GCA_963513935.1 Aphrophora alni | reverse complement strand
ATTTAAAAACACTGAGATTAGCGTAACGAAAAGGAATAAAGCTATTACAAGATTAAATGTAAAATTAAACCCACAGTTGAGGAATAGTCTTGTTGAATTAAGGATATAATCATAGATTATTCGCTAACCTTTGACATTTTCTTAAATAAAAACATAGATTAAATTTCTTACCCGGGAAAGAAATATAAAAAAATTTAAAATCTGTCGTCTCTTAATTGTCTGTACAAATTACGAAATATCCCATCTACGTGTCTAGCTTGAGCTTATTCCAAATTTTACAAAAAGTTATATAAGTTATGTAAACAATAATTGTATTGTTTGTATAAATAATGATTATCTAGCATTTAAATTACATAAAAATACAATAAAGCCAGAACCGTTTCAAGTAATAACTGCACATGGTCTTTCAAGAGAAAAATATAGTTGCAAGTTACCTTTGTTAGAGAAGAAGAAACAAAATTTTACCTATTTGATTTCCATAACAATTTTGATCTATTATTAGGATTAGACAACATGAAAGAGTTAGGATTAAATCTAAATTTTATAAATAACCGATTAAGTACACTGGATAAAGACATAGGCTATCAATATTATATTTCAACACAGAAGAGCCTTGTAGTCAAAATATTGAAAATAAACCTCAATCCGTGGTTGAATGAAAATTTAAAGAAAAAAGTAACAATAATTGAAGTCCGTAAGTAGAAGGATAATAAAACTTAAAATATCAAATATACAAAATGGACAGGGAATAATTCTATACATTAATTCTAATGGATTAGAAATACCTCGATGCTTAGTAACTGTTAAAGGGGGAGAAAGCTTTATGTCCAATAACAATAGTAACACGGAAAATGGAAAAATTACGCCAAAATCGCTAAAAATTGAATCCTTAAGCAATAATTATGATATTATTAACGCCAGTACCTAGTAACAAAAAATCCAATGTCAAATTCAATCACATAAATTATAAGAAAAATAAATTAGATTTAAATAAAATTAGGTCAAATTGTATGAATTCGGAAGAAAAATGTGAAATTATAAAGTTAATAAAAGAATATTCGGATATATTTCAGATGGTAGGAAATGATTTAACCTTTACCAATCAAACTAAACATGACATTAGGATCACAGATGAGATTCCAGTTTATACACGGAGCTATCGATACTCTGAAATTTATCAAAAATAAATTCAGTAATCAGATTCAGGATATGCTAAAACAGAAAATAATTCGACCATCTTGATCACCCTGGACACGCCCGTTTGGATTGTACCAAAAAACCAGATGCTTCTGGAAAAAAAAAGTTTAGATTAGTCATAGATTTTAGAGGACTAAATGCGAAAACAATTGATGATAGATTTCCTCTGATATTATTAACTGATATAATAATATAATATAGTAATATAATAACTGATATTTTGGATAAACTGGGAAGATCCCTATATTTTACAACTTAGATTTAGCTGCAGGTTTTCACCAAGTAGAGATGGAAGAAAGTAGCGTAGAAAAATCAGCTTTTTCCACAGAACATGGACATTACTAATTCTTAAGAATGCTCATGGGACTAAAAAAAATAGCCCGTTCACCTTTCAAACAGTCATGAACAATATACTAAGGGAGGGGATTACAAAATGAAATCTGTTTATTTTAATTTACTCAACCAGCCTTCAAGAACACTCAACCTATTACAAGAAGTATTTGATAGATTAAGGAAAGCTAATTTCAAGATTCAATTAGAAAGGAAGATGAATTTTTGAGAAAGGAATTCGCATATTTAGGACATGTAATAATTCCGAAAGGAATTAAACCAAACCCCAATAAAATTATAGCAATAAAAAATTATCCAATTCGAAAAACAGCTGAACAAATTAAAGGATTTCTATGATTAATAGGATATTAGAGAAAGGTTATAAAATAATTCGCAATATTAACCAAACCGTTTAAAATATGTTAAAAGAATGCTAAAATAGATATACCCTAAGTAATCAAGATTATATTAATTGTTTCGAACAAATGTAGAGAATATCATGCAATGAACCAATACTACGGTACCCAGACTTTGAAAAAGAATTTGTTTTAACTATAGATGCAAGTAATATATTATTGCAATAGAAGCTATCTTAAGTCAAGAAATTAAAGGGTGCAGATTTACCAATAGCTTAAGCTAGTAGAACTTTAATTAAAAGCGAAATTAACTATTCTGCAATAGAAAACGAATTATTAGCAATAGTTTGGGCAACCAAATATTTCACACCTTTCTTATATGGTAAGAAGTTCGCTATTTACACTAACCATAAACCTTTAAAATGGTTATTTTCCGTCAAAGAACCTAATTCAAAATTATTAAAATGGGGATTAAAGTTAGAGGAAGTTACATATGAAATAAAATACTAACGTGGTACATTAAATTAAAGCGCAGACGCTTTATCCAGGATTCACCTAATTATAACAGAAGGGAAAATATCAAAAAATAAAGACAAAATTGATAATGTTTTAACAAAAATAATACAAGATTCAACACAGCTTAATTTCCCAGAATTAGAGAGTGAAAAATCAACACCAATAAACCTTCCAGATCTAAATTGCAACGAGTCAATAATTGTAAATGTCGATGATAGCGACGATAATCAGACTATTCCTTCCAATTATGAAGGAAACACTCAAGTGGAAATAACAATTTCAGATAAATACCAATTACGGCAAAAATCAAATTATGCTTTCTTGAGTTAAGTATCAACCAAAAAAAGTAATATCAAAAAATTATTTTGAGTTTCTAAAATGAGATTATTAGTAGGCATTTCGGAGAACAATTTCGGTCAGGACACAATTAATTTTGTTAAGCAATAGCCTACCTAGTACCCAATTTTAGATAATTTGTATTTTGAAAATGATTTTTATGAGAGATTTACAATATATATTTCATAACTTTAGGAGTTCACGATTGAATTGAATTAAAAACAATGTAAAACTATTGGATGTGTTTGATTCCGATGAAATTCTGGAAATTATCGAAAACTATCACATTAGTAAAACTAATCACAGAGGAATTATTGAAACATATTATAATCAAATTAAAATGAAGTACTATTATTGGCCTAATCTAAGAGTTAGTATTCAAGAATATAGGCCTATCAATAATTGTGTTTGCAAACGAAATATGAAAGAGTTCCATTGAGAACAGAGTTATCTATTACGCCTACAGCCTGAGACACAGTGACACTTGATAAGACTAAGTTTCTAACCATCATTGACACATTCTCGAGATATGTTCAGATGTATAAGATTATCAGTCAGCAAGCAACAGAATCTGTGATAAACTTATCTATCACTTTACCACCTACAGAGTTCCAGAGACCTTACGTCAGACAAAGGCACTGTATTCAATAACCGCATAGTAAGAGAACTGTTAGAGCTTCATAGAATTAGAATCCACTACATCAGCATGCGGAGTTGTGTAAACAATAATTGTAGAGTTTGTATAAATAATGATGATGTTAGAATAGTTTAGCAAAGTAAGCTTAATTTATTACATCTAGCGTAGCATATGATGATTCTCAGTTCCTATTCAACCAGCACTGAAGAAAGGTCTACATACAAGTTAAGGAATATAACTGTATGAAATATTTATTATAATATTAAAGGAAATTTATTTGTTATAATAAAGGGTTTTTAGAATTATGATTTTTTTTTAAACCCAACGTGACCAATCGGACACGTAACTTATACACACACACACACACACACATACATACACACATATATATATATATATATATATATATATATATATATATATATATATATATATATATTACACAGTGTAAAATAAGTTGTGATACTGATACACCTGTATAATTTAAATGGATTGTTATATCAATTTAAAACCTCTAGGGGGGGTTTAGGATTGGTTCCTCTAAACTACCTGGATTCTTTAACTATAACTGAATAAATCATTGGTTCAGTTATCTAATTAATGGTTCTTTATTATGTAATACAACTTGACTATTTTTCTTAGTTCTTTTATATATTAATTACCAATAACTTCTTTATTACTAAGAATCCAGAATGACTTAACTATTGCAACTGATAGATTTGATTCTACGTTAATGATTATAATAATGAATCATTACAAGTTCCTTTATATACAAAGTTTGTTCACCCTTCCTTTAACACTCGTACTTCAACCTCAATACTCCTAGGAAGCTCTTACTCGCCTAGTCCGTTTGGCTATCATCCAAAACTCCTATAGTCGTCCGCAACGTCCGCTTGATCGATTGATCTCTCTCCCCACTATTCCAGCGTTCATATCCTATTGTCACCTCGATTACTTCCGCCACACTTACAAGAGAAGCAATTTCATCATTTTTTCAAGTCTGTCACAATAATTATTGTTGTTGCTCTGGCTTCTTAGAAAGAACTTAGCCTATATTCTCAACTAAATCTATCCCTAAATCTATACAGGAAGCAATTTTCATTTTTTAAATGGCAACCCCTATCTTGTGAAATATCACTCGAAAGGTCTATGCAATAGAAAAATAATGGCACCTTCAAAAGGTTTCTAGTACATCCCTGGAAAACGTAAAGGTACATTTATTAACTTGAATGATCTTTTTTTACCGAAGAATGGCTGATTTCATGCTCTTTGCGTTGATAAGTGAGGATTTTTCACGAAGGACTGGATGACATCTAAAGATTTACTTTCATCAATTAGGAGGCCTACTCGACCTTGGTTTGTTTTGTATACTATGTGTGTATCAGTGAACCTTTGAACTATCCTTTCCACTGCACACATTGATATCGGATTGATGCGGTTTGGAAACTCATCATTAAATACTTTTGTAACTTCATTATATAATCTCACACTATCCCCATAACCTCTTATCATCAACACAGTGATCCTTTCATACTCAGAAACTTTCATATCAATAGGAAATATGTAATTTTACACGCCAGATTAATCCACTTTTGTTTTAGATTGCAGCCTTACTCTTTAACTGCTTAAATGACCCTGAATGGGACACAAATGAAAGTGCAAAGTTGATAAGCAAGTAAATATTTCCATTGGAAATTACAAAACATGCTGGATAAGTTTACTGATAACAGAATAAGGAAATGAATGTGTTGTCTTAATGTTTGTTGCTCTTAAAATAGCTTAAGAAAATAACTTCTAATTACTCTCTTTAACTTTAACCTGCATCCTTCTTTCCTTTAGAGAACGAATTCAGGGGAAAACATGTACCGGTATTTAAAACATCAGAGGGGGAACAGAGGAAAGTCGGAAATTTATTATAACAATTATAACAAAATTTTTAATATTAAGACAGCCTGATTATTTATTTCCAATAGCGTTATCAGAAAAATTTGTGTGAGATAATTTAAAGCCAAACACAGTTAGTTGTAGGGCTTTTAAAGTAGACCGATTAATACAAACACTGATTATTTCTATGATAATGATGGCAATAACATAAACTATTTTTACAAATACTGCAGATTGATTCAATTTTGGTTTCGAGTGAGGCATTCGGCGAGGCATGACTTGAATTGATGTAGGCCTACTAGACCTTCACATTATAAATACAAAAATTAATGAACCAATTAAATTTTAGATTGACATAGCGTATTCTGGATTGTTAAACTAATCAGATAACAGAAGAAGATAATGCGAAGGTCTAGTCTATGTGTCTTCAATCCAACTGCTTAATAGATGTGACATGATTTGGTTTGGAAAACTTTTTTTTTTCAAAATGGCGGCCGTTAATTTTTTTTTTATAATTAACGGTTTTGAAGATATTTAAAGTTAAAAGTTTGAAACGGTCACCATTTTGAAAATTATAAATATAAAGTTTGACACAAATTTTAAAACATTTCTGGAGTTATAACGTTTTGTTAGTAAAAGAACAAAATGGTGGTTAAGCGGATAATGAAACTGAATTCGACTATATTATGTTATTTTACATTTTATGTTCATTTTGATCTCTGTAATCTGAAAATGAATACCCAGTACACCTTTTTTAAACACCCAGTATATACAATAGTTGAAATGTCATTAAAATTTTCTTTAGGTACTATCTGTGTTTAAATATTCAAAAAGACATTGACATAGACCCTCAAAGTGATTGTAAAAAACAATGACTCTACCAAACTAACTGAACATTGAACACAATTTTGCTACTGTAAGAGAATCTACACACGCAGGAAATTGTATATTAGTAAATGTTTGTTTCTCACTTGTAAAGTATTAAGATTAAATTGTGTGATAGGGGAAAAAAACCAAAGCCAAGATATTTGCAAATTATATCCTCGAGTCAAAAATGGTTTTTGAAAGTCGGTTTGTCAGTCATTTATCGTGAGCAATCTACAACCCAAATGCGTGTACCTGTTTTAATTAATTTGGTATATGTGAATTTTTGGCTGCATCTTGAGAAGTTTTCCATTTTTTCGATAGACAAAATTTGGGAGTAGCTAGGTACCACAAGAAAAAATGACAAATTTCTGGAAAAATGAGCTATAAATCTTTAATCATATAATATGCTCAAGTGTAACCCAAAAACATACTGAACATACATAATTTCTCAAAATTACAGATTGCATACAATTTTAAGTGAAATGAAAAGAATTCACAAATAACAAAATGTAAAAAGTTTACAAATAATATATAAAAAATATAAATGAACCACGAGGGTTTTGGGCATTGGAAATGAGAAAGTTTGTGCAATGTTTTGCATCATTTATATTTAGTATATTACGGTCTTACAGTTGGTTAAAATTGTTGTTTGTATGATCAACACAATATTTATACTTATTAAAACACCTCTAAAACCATGTTTATCTAAGTTACCTATTTTTCCATTGTAAATACAAGAACCAATACAATTTATTTTACACCGCCTCAATTAACAAATCATCATGGTGAACGTATCAGGACTAAGCCTTTCCACATACTACAAGAAATTTAAAAACAAAGTTTAAATTTAATTAGTGCTACCGATTATTTAGTGCAACTAAATGTTTAAATTATTACAACCGGTCTAATAAACTAATGGCCACAAACAATTAATTGATATTTATGAACATAATTTATGTAAAAAAGCTTATGTGTTCAATGTTTTTAAATTACAACTATTACAAAATACACAAATAGTTATAATTTAAAAACCTATTGTAGAATATCAGCTTGAGGATGCCGTCTGTGTAACGGTGAAACATGTCGCATCATGTATAACGAAAACTAATGTAGTAAAATAAAGTGTTCAACCATTTAATTCTATTAAAGAAGTCTAAAGCCTAAAATGAATATTAACAATGTTTTGTTTTATGTTACCTTAGTAACCAATTACATAAATTAATTATATAGGCTGATCGCATTAATTTTTTTCTGTATTAATAAAATTTTATTTCTTGATACTCCGTTATCAGTTGTTTTTCTCGTAATTAACTGGCAAATGTTTTGATAAGTAATGTTGAGGGAATGAAGCCATTTTCAAATAAAAGGTCCAAAAATAATTCATAAACCCCTCCATATTTAGAGTTTTAAAAAAAGCTTAAAATTACACACGACAGACATAATTTCAAAACATTTAGACTCGAAAGACCTCAAAATGTAAAATCGGCATAATCTCGACATAGACTTTTGACGCTCACATAACTTTCTTTATACTACTATGTAAGAAAGTAAAAATAGTCTTATACGACTATAAAATAAACATTACCTGTTGACGACATGAGCTAAACGAGTGGATTCTATAGTAAACAGTAACAGTCAGTATATGTATGGCATTACAATATTCAAGTCCAGGATTATTATTTAGGCACCCTCAGGGGTATAGAGAGTATGGGCTTAGCAATCCTGAAGGACATAGCTAGATCCTACACCTTTTTCATGTAGACTTGGGTTAGATCTCTCTCTTTCATCTGTCCTAACAGGTCTCTCTTGACAAACTTTTGTTCTCTTTCCACCCTGGTGCTATTAGAATATTCAAGGTCTAGGCGTTTAGTTTGATTTTTTTTCTCTTTTTTTTCGTAAGGTTTTAAGCATCAAAGGATCTTAGTGCTATTTGCCACTGTCTTCCTGCTATTTGCCGCTATATTACTGCTATTTGTCATTGTCTTACCACTATTTGTCACTATCTTACTGCTATTTGTCACTGCCTTACTGCTAATTGCTACTGTCTTACTGCTTTTTATCACTGCCTTACTGCTAATTGCCACTATCTTAATGTTATTTGCCACTATATTACTGCTATTTGTCACTGCCCTATTTGCTAATATCCCTGTCTTCCTGCTATTTTCCACTATATTATTGCTATTTATCACTGTCTTACTGCTAATTGCCACACTATTAATGCTATTTGCCAGTATATTTCTGCTATTTGTCATTGTCTTACCATTATTTATTACTGTTTTACTGCTATTTCTCACTACCTTACTGCTAATTGCCTCTGTCTTTATGCTATTTGCCACTATATTACTGCTATTTGTCACTGCCTTAATGCTAATTTCCACTATTTTTCTGCTATTTGCCCCTATTTTACTGCTATTTGTTATTGTCTTACAGCTATTTGTCACTGCCTTACTGCTAATTGCCACTGTCTTCCCACTATTTGTCACTATATTACTGCTATTTGTCATTGTCTTAACGCTATTTGCCACTGTCTTACTGTTAAGTTGCTACTTCTATTATTTGTTTAATTACATTGTTTTTCCTACGGCTTAAACTCACTCAAATTTCACTTGGAGACTACTAGGAAACACCTTACTGATAAAAACTACTTATATTTTGCCCTCAGGCTAATTGGAAGGCTACTAAAACTTAAGGTTAAAAAATACTGAATTGCATGTGACAGACTTGACATTCATCTCACTATATAAATATTAGTTAAATGACAAAAGCACTGTAAATTTAGGAGTTGGAGACTAAAGACCCTTACTAGAAATTTCGTGTTGTTTACTCCAAGACATTTTCTCTCCAACTGAAGATGGTTGCTATGTGATTTTTATTGATTATTTATATCAACAATTTAATTAATTAATTGTTATTTCTAGTATGTACATATATTTTTTAATATGTAGTATATTGAAAGTTATGGTACATTATTTTAGTTTATGGTTTCTTGAAGTTGTAGATCCAATAAAATGCACCTGTCTGCCAATCTCATGAAAATTTATTTTAACATAATTTTAGGGCATTTACAGGCAAAATTATATGATTTATATAATCATATATAATATGGTTAAAATATATGGTTAAAATATATAAGGGTCTCATAAACTCAGTTTGAGACCCTTCGAGTCCAAATAAGTGCTTTGCGGAATGATATTTGGTGTCTGTCTGTCCAGAGCATGGGCGTCATCGCCGGGGGGGATGGGGGGACGCGTCCCCCCCCAATATTTGAAATGTAAAAATATTTTTGCTAAAAACGAATGATTTACTTAAAACCTTAAAAGGTAAACATCGGGCTTTGTCTTTACTAGGGTTTTTAACATTACATTTCTGTTACAAACGAATAAATAAATGAAATAAAAATAAAAATTTAAATGAAATAAAAATGATGTTTTGAGAAGTTTAATTTTTAAAAAATTCCATACCCCCAGACCCCCGGCATATGTCCCCCCCCCCCAATAATGAATTGGTGATGACGCCCATGGTCCAGAGTCTAAACACGCGACAGATTTTAATCAATTTTAGTATTTGGCCATATTTTTATCATATTTCGGGATGTTTTTGATAACTCAAAATTTGTGGCTCTAAGGATCTAAACAAAATGTTTTCGTAAATATCTCTCCAAAAATATTGGTTGTTAAGTTGTCAATAAAAAACAAAAATCTGCCATAGGCTTTTATAAAATACATTATTTATCAAAATCGGGTTTACGGATTTTATTTAACAGATTAACCTGGCTCCAAGATTAGAGAATAAAAATAAATATAGTGAAATCACATCGAGTCACCTTCACTCTTCGCAGACTTACTTCTCCACCAGTATATTTAAATAACACACCAATGCCTCAAAACAAAAAAATATATAGGCTATGTTTGGTCCTACATCTTGACAGGAGATTGACATGAAATCATCACATAAAAAAAAGGATTAATTTTTTATTCAAGATTCAAACCTCTCTATCGACTTCAAATTATAATCCTCCTCGGTGTCAAAAATTAACAATTTATAAAATTTTACTCAGACATATTTGGACAAATAGCATACAATTATTTGGCCCTGAAAAAAAATACAAAATATTCAAGCATTCCAATTAAAATGTTTACGTTTAATCACCAAAGCACCTTCATATGTTAACAACCTAACTAGTCAGTTAGTACATTTACATTATTCTAAATTTCATATCAAAATACAAAACCACATGAATCCACTAGTCAGAATAATGTTTAATAAAACAGCCAATCCACAATGACTTCAACAGTGTTGGAGTAGAGACCAACATCACTGGATATTTGTTAATGTGCCAGTGTCAATTCATAGTAATATTTATGTTATTTTTCCTTATCCTGTATTATATCATTTGGTTGTTGTGCAATTTTGTAGAGTTCCAAATAAAATAATATGAATTGAAAAAATTGTGATATTTGAAGATTAACTTCGCAAGTTCTTATGGAAAATCACAAGTACATTGTTATAGTTCACGAATAATTGACAAGAAAAACAAAAAAGAACATATGACAGCTGTTATTAAAAATTCAAATGTGTATCATACTGATGACATGTTTATGGCACAAATGAATGAAAGTTAGGACCTTATTTAAATACAATAAAATTTTTCAAAGTCTGTGTCAATGGTATATTTTCACTTTTTGATTGACAACTATCGAATTGAAATTTTTGGTGGTGATTTTTTTCATAGTTTTTAATTGGTTTTGGGATGAGTGAGTGAGTAAGATTTACTAATGTCTTTCCTTAATCTTGTAGCAAAGCAACCCGTTTGTTTAACTCTAAAATCTCGAACCCTGTAAAATACAGAATATTAAACAAGCCGCGATATAATTTAAATGGATTGCTATATCAAAGTAAAACCTCTACCATACCTATTATAACACTTTTTCTGGTATTTAAAGGGGGTTAAGATCTTTACCACTTTTTGAAATAATGGGGGGTAAAGGGGGAACTTTAATTTGTTAAATGGGTTGACATATCATTGGAAAGGTCTATGAAATAGAAAAATAATGGCACCTCCAAAAGGTTTCTAGTAAATCCCTGGCAATACAGCCTGTGTAATGCAAAAACTTGCTTCATGTATTTTATTTGAAAATATGTCTATACGAATTCATTCTCCAAGAATGCAGATTAAAGTTAAAAAGAGTAATTAGACGTTATCATTTTCTATTAAGCTATTTTAAGAACAACAAATTAAGACAACAATAAACACATTCATTTTCTTATTCAAAAAAGGTCCTTCAAGTTAATAAATTTAAACCTTTTTAAGTCCATCTAGTAGAAAAGCTTAGAAAATATGACTTTGATCATAGGGTTGATTTTCTGCAACACTATGATGTGTAAGCTTGATGCAGAACCTGGTTTACTAAATAGTATCCTTTCAGTGATGAGGCTACTTTCATGGCAAATGGCAATGTCAATAGGCACAACAGAACTGTCGTTATTGGACGAATAGAAATCCACATTAGTATATTGAGGCTCATAAACAATGCTCATCAAAAGTAAATGTTTGGGCAGGAATAGTTAACAACCAGTTGATTGAACCGTTTGTAATTGATGGAAACTTGAACTCCGAGAAATATTTAGAGATGCTTGCCAACCAGATCATGCCTCCACTCAAAATATTT
Organism: Aphrophora alni; assembly: GCA_963513935.1. Classification (NCBI taxonomy): domain Eukaryota; kingdom Metazoa; phylum Arthropoda; class Insecta; order Hemiptera; family Aphrophoridae; genus Aphrophora; species Aphrophora alni. The sequence continues at coordinate 77,946 of CAUPSG010000861.1, read as the reverse complement.
TGGACAGGAGAGCGAAAATATTTGGTTGCTACAAGATGGAGCAACACCACACTATGGCTGTGATGTATGACAATACTTGGACATTGTTTTTCCGAGAAGATAGGCCGAAGATGCGGTGTGGAATGGCCAGCAAGGTCTTCTGACCTTAATCCACTAGACTATTTCGTTTGGAGTCAGATAAAAAAAGCTTGTTTATGAAATTAAGCTAACTGACCCACAATGTAGAATTTTACAAAAGGCTATTCCAAAAAATTTGTTTACAAATGCTGTCTCAGTTTTGTACAAACAGCTAGCACACTGCTAAACCACCAAAGGTCACCAATTCGAGCACTTGTTGCAATAAAACTAGTGAGAGATACGCAAGTTAGTCATAACTAATTTTTTCATGTAACTTTAGCTAGGAATGTACTAAAAACCTTTTGGAGGTGCCATTATTTTTCTATTGCATAAACCTTGCATAGATCAAGATAAAAAAAAGGGGTGTAATAAACTAGTAGCCCATGTAAACAACGGCTGTGCAATTTACTTTGTTGAATTAGCAGGTAGTCAACGACATCATTACTCTTTTTAATATAATTGGATGAAAATACAATTCCCAGTAAACGGAAATTTATGTACAATTAGTATTATCCATACTTTAAAAACAGAAACTTAAATATGTATGTATTTTGTAGGGATAAATTCGAATTTGAGACATGTTTCTACACTTAGTCACCGAATCTATCAAAATCAGTAGCTAAATAAATTAAATCCTATTTTTAGAACAAAATTATACTACTGTACTGTATATTTGGATTAATGCCTTTATATCTAGTATTTTTTTCACATTATATCTCAAAAAAGTTAGATAATGCTAAATTTTAGACTTTTACACTGGGAGAGTGTGCTTCATGAAAATAATAGATTTTGTAGACAAAATCTTTTGAGGGTGCTCCTTATCACGGAAATAAAATAGCAGAATATTGTGGCGCTCTATATTACTGTGAATGAAAACTTTTGGTTAGGGGACCTTAAGGGTAATATTTCCAATTACCTAGCATAATTTCTAAGGGGACAACGTAAACACTCATTAATAAAATACTCAAATTTTTCATGAAGTTAAACTTATATAAAATAAATTATTTGTTCACTAGTATTTTATGTAAACATTAATTCAATATATTTTAAAAACTTTACGAATCCAATCTTATTTCTGTTTTAATGGTAGTTAATAGTATTCCGATACATGTTATAAACTATACCTAGTTGGCCTTTATTTATAATTATATTGTTGCCCTTTACGAAAATTCACCTGCTCGTTTTAAATTTAAAGTTTATAGGATTTTTAATAATTATCTTAGATGTATGTTTATTTATTTACAGAATTTGTTATTTTCAATGTATTCTATTCATTAAATAATTTGTAATGTTCATTGAATATGTTTAGCATGCTAAGGGTAAAGGTTAGGTTAGGTTATGTTAGGTTAGGTTAGTGTGTGCATAAAAATGCTTTGTGTATGACCACTGTATTAATTAATGAAGCAGGGCAAATGTAATATTTTGACAAACCAAATAACCTACATTTACAGTAAAGAATTAGGAGCAAAAATACTTTGTGCATGACCATGACCAGTATATTAATTAACTGAACAGGTTGAAAGTAACATTTTAACAACACATCTAACCTACAGCTAGAATACAGAGTTATGGACAAACGTGATTTACACTTAATGTTTTATCATATAATAAAACAACATGAGACTCACAATTTAAATAACATTTTACCAATACAACAAAAATCAGTATGGATTCAGCCGAGAGGGGAGAAAATTTGGAACATGTACATCAGCTTTCAATGCAACTGCACTCAAGCTTGATTGGGGTTCTCTCATACATAGCAGCTAAAGTGTTTAAATGTACCTCATACTTAGTCTATCAAACATTTTAGCTTATCTAGTACAATTGCTTACCTGATTCAAAGTATCAGGTTAATACTTAAAGACACATTATTAGCATTCTGAGATCAGGTGCCACAATTGGAGCATATTAAACTGTATCATAAATATTCAAATTATCCTTATTTACCCCCACCCTTAAAGAATTTTACTAAAATCTAATAAACAGGTTAGACACCTATCTTGCAGAACTGAAAATTTTCAAAGTTTTTTAATCCATTGTTTTTCAGGTGTCAAACGTACCACAGACTTGTGGACTGAAATTTCACAATAAATACAATTCCGAAAAATGGTCTACATGTGTTCCTAGGCTCCCAAAACTTTAAGAACCAGGAAAATCAGATATATGAATTTTTGCACATCCCACAATAATAAATTACTTTATTTCAACAGATCACAGTCTTGACTTTTGTTTTACTTTTATGTGACGATCGGTTCACCTCTTCCTTCAGGCAATAACAAGCATTACTAAATTAATGTTTGATAATGCCTAAATTAAGAAATGAAATGATTGTGGCACAAAGGACAAACCTATGGGCTGTAGAATTAAGGTTATTTATTTATTTGAACCAGTCAGATAAAACAACATGATCATTATTCATAATAATATCCTTATTTTGTAATTTAATATTTGCTTTTTTGTTTGTACTGTATATATATCAGATGGTTTTGTTTGTTTTAACCAGATATATACCAACCGATATCAAATAAAATATATGAACTCGATGCTACAAAATAAATAAGCATTTTTAGTTTAATCAAAATTGGACCATCCAATAGAAATTTTCATAAACTAAATACCTAACATTTTTTCAATTTTCTTAATGTTAACAGGTTTTCTTTTTAATCATAAAATTATGTAGAAACAGTATAAAAACAACTCAATGATTTTTATAACTCAAAAATGATTAACATCATTGAACATTAAGAATTGTAAATTTAAATTTGGATTTGAAAGCTAAGTCAATAAATGTCCTTCCAAAAGTATGGTGTGTTGTCAGAAACTATTATACATAAAATAATTGCATATAGATTTAATTTAAATAATAAAACTTGGTATTGTCGTTATATTAACTAAATTTATATCCAATTAATTATTCTATATTATAAATTGTTCACATATCATAATATATTCATACTAGGGACCTGTTGAATAAAACTAGAGAAGAACATTACTTGTAACTTGTAAGATAAAAACAAATAATAGAAACTACAAGTTTTAAAATTTAAAATATTAAAATTAATGAATTTGCTTCATATCTTATAGTAGTTTATTGTACAAGATTGTAAAATAAATGTGATTTTACTAGCTTTTTTTCTACACGAATTTACTTCCCTATGATTTCTTTGTTTAAGTTACATTCATCTTGATAGCTACTAAGAAATGAATAAATTACAGGTTTAGTAATAAACTCTAGTTAATAATTCATTTATCTTTAGTTAAAAATAGGAACTTATTTCATAATATGAATTTCTAGCATCAGGTAATGCCAATGATCTGATATCTCCTATAAATTTCAGCTGCAAGAGACCAGAATATTCTAATGGTGTAGATGTCGATAGTTCTAGAGATTTTTTATTTAAAAATGTTTCTTACTTGCATGACTGGTGGACACTGGACACTCCACAATGTTCCAATATTTCATCAGCAGTTTTATACACTCTACATAGTGGGTGGCTACGCAAATTGGAAGCGATGTAAATATAAAAATAGAAAGTATAGTTAAATTTTAATTTTTTTAAAGAGTAATAATTAAGCATACTATGACAATGAAAAGATGAGGTGGAAGTGTTGGAATTAGAGTAAACAACAATAAAAGGTAGAGTGGACTTTAATTTTGAAACGGGTGCAGAAATTTTAATGAGAAGTTTAGGTTAACACCTCATAAGGTAGAACTGTTGTGTATAAATATTGGAAATAGAGTTCAACATGTCACAAGAAGAGTGATACTTTGGTCTGTCTTATTTTTGAATGAACAAAAAATTATACATATAGATCACTAAAACTTAAACATGGTGATACAACCTTAAGTTGATTTTTAGTTTGTAAAAATTAAATATTATTATTAAAAAACAAGTTTTATTTATGCAACAGGAATTATTAGTACAGTACTTGCAACTTTGTAACTTTTAAAATATTATTATTAAAATAACCATTATTACATAACACACTCCAGATATTTAAATATACTAAGAACAACTGTTGAAATATAGTTCTTACATGTATGTTATTTATATTTTTATAAAATATAGTTACACATCTTTATACATTAGTATCTAAAATTTTCTGACTTGGTAGATATAAATATTTGAGGTTTTAGAATATTTAAACATTTTTTTTTAGAACCCAAAGACACATTTGAAGTTAATAATTGCTTACTTTTATTCTATATGGCTGTAATTTAATGGTTTCGTAACTTTTTTTGATGGCTGTGGTGTTCACTGATTCCACCAACACCCAACCTGTTTTTCCTCAACATTACCTTTATTCCTTCATAGGAAACCAATACTATAAACTATAAGATAGCAGTAACTTCATTTACTCCAAAGGAGATTGGATTGCCTATCTTCATTAAAAATACAGTAAATTTGACTAAATTACTATATTATTTTATTACTATTATTATTATGTTGTATTAATATTATTGTGTTTTTGACTTTTTTTTATAAATAACCTATTTCAAGGATTTGAGATAGTGTTTGTTTAAATGCAGCCTATAATATTCATCCCACTAAAAAAAAATAATGAATGTTATTATCATTTATTAGAAACCTATAATGAAATCAGTTTGTAGATACATTAATTAATTCAGCCACAAAAATAACTTAGGTTTTGTTCCAGTGACAATGTCAGCCAAAGAATAATGAATTATTGTAAGAAGTGTTAATGATTAAATACAGTAATAGTCAGTCATGGGACCAATACTAAACATCTAACCTAACTTTAACGTCTTAACAGTAAATTGAAATAATGTGACGAAACAGCTATCTGGCTGTATGCCGGTAATAAGTGATTTAAATAAATACATAATCGTCACCTATTACAACAGTGACCAATAACGGCATAACGCGTTAGCACAAAGTAGCAGTATTTTCCATCACTAGTTTTTTTTATGATTCACAATGTGTACTACAGAGATCAAATTATTACTGCATTGTGACATTTATTTCTTTTTATAATTGTGTATTCATTATAAATTGTGAAAAGTAGTAACCTTAAAAAATATATACAATAGTATATAGATATGTAGCAAAGACTATACAATAAACATGTAGTACTCAAATGACTTAGAATTGTAGGAAATAGGAATTTTTGTTCATCAGAAAGTGCTGCCATCTAAAATATTTAAACAAACCCTCTCTTACTTCCGGATATTGTTTGCAGTTTTGTAGGTAAGGTAAGGATTTTGTTATGTTGATTAACTGTTACGCTCTCTGTGTTAAGTTGTGTGAACTAAAGATTTACTAAAAGGAAATACCATACCAAAGCGTCCATTTTTATGTTACGTTTGAAATATGCATTTAACTAAGGTTTTTTTTGTTCATTAAGAAAACGGTATATATTTAGTGACATAATTCTGCAATTTCGGTTAGTAGTAAATTGGTATTTTTTTTGTTCGTGATTTAATACCGAGTGTTTAATATTTACGTTGCAAGGCCTGGATTTGGCTACAAACTCTAGATGCAGGCACAACAAATCCAACAGCAGTCTCAGCACCAAATTTCAGGGACGAATGTCATCTTGAAAATGAACGATATTCAGCAATTGTCTACTGTTGGTGAGTAAAGTTATTCACATATATACACTTCTTTTTCTTATTTTTATTACGAAAACGACATGCGTGCTATATTTGTGAATTAAAGTAATGATGTAACCGTAGCTTATATCTAATGTAGACGAGGAAATTCAAGCTGATAGAGGTCACAGGCTATGGTAAACAAAGGTTTTAATTTTAATTATTAATTACAAAATAATTAATATTTTATAAAAATCCTAGACTGTAACATGAAATAAATCTGCATTAGGCCCAGACACCTTGAGCCTACAAAGCCGTTTAGGTTAGGCCCTATTTTTTTTACCCAATAAGCTACTACAACCCAATATCTGCTAAAATGTGTGTGATTATAGAATACCGTATATGCACCTTACTGTACTTTTTTATGGAGAGAAGTATGATCGATATAAGTGTCAAATCTCTGCAATTCCAAATAGCGTTTTTCTATCATTTCAAGGTAAATATCCAGTTGATACTATGTTGTGATTTAATATAGAAATTGTATGAAATCGTGTTTATCATACCTCTCTATGAAACAATTGGATCATTTTTAAGCTGAGAAGACCATTTTTGAGTATGAAAATCCATTATTTCTGTCTAAAATAAGCAATTTAAAAGTGTACATTCAATTATCAGAATACAGGATGTGGATGAGCCTATGCATCTCTGTTTCATAAGTCAAGAATTGCTAATAGAATAGTGTATCGTTAAAAGTGTCGAATAATAGCCTAGTTTACAATCCTCATTATTAAACAATTGGATCATCCTTACGTTGGGAAGACCATTTTCAAGTATGAAAATCCATTATTTCTGTCGCAATTTAAAAGTTTGCATTCAATGATCAGAATACATGATGAAGATGAGCCTATGTGTCTTGCTTTCATAAGTCAAGAATAGTGTGTCATTAAAAGTGTCTTATAAAAGATATGTATTACTACGTTATTTAATTTCAGAATTATGTGAACTAGATCTTGGGAATAAATGTATATATGTAGTTTCTTTACCAGGTCTGGTTAGGGAACTATATATATACACCTTACCAAACCTGTCTTTACTAAATATATATTAATACATATAATTACCTATACAGATCTATTTGCTTTGTGTGGATGAACATAAACATCGAGTGATGAGACACTCAATATATTCACAATCATTGCCATATGAATTACCGTATGTAACCTTAACATAATAAGGCTAAGATTTTGTACTTTTAAATTGTTTATTTTAGACAGAAATAATGGATTTTCATACTTAAAAAGGATCTTTCCTGCATAAGGATGATCCAGTTGTTTCATATTGAGGTATGTAAAACACGATTTAATGATATTTCTATATTAAATCTCAACGCAGTATCAACTGGACATTTACCCATTTCAATACTTATTAAATACGCTTACCACTTTTTATCTTTCACAATTTATTATTTCTATCCTAAATCAGTGATTTAAATTGATGGTACTTACGTATTAACGCCACCGCAGCAACTTTGCGCATATATATATGCACCAATATTTGCTTACTTTGCGATATAATTATATATCATGACAGGTTTGGATATATCACATAAACACCTGGCCAAACCTTATATAAGTTAATAAGTAAGCAAATATTGGTGCATAGCCTATATATGCGCAAAGTTGCTGCGGTGGCATTAATACGCAAGGGTACCAAATTGATTTATGGGATGTAGAGGTTATTTCGGTAAATGTTTACTTTAAGGTGGCACCTTATTTTTAGGAATTTTTTATTATCGTCTATTACATATCTTACTTTTTAAGAATAAATAATGTTTTCCTTGCGCAGATCACTATTTTTCACTGAAATATCACAATTTAAAAACTACCTAAATCCGACGTACGGTATTTATTGGTTAAAACAATGGCAATATTAATAGCGTATCGTTTGACGCATGCGTATTACACAATGAGACTACGCTAGATCGTTATTTCATATCACAACGGATTTGTCCAGGTTGCCATTCGTAGGCTATGTTTATTGAATAATTTCCTTACTTTACGATATAATTATATATCATGACAGGTTTGGCCAGGTAGCTATACATATAAAACACTTGGCCAAACCTTTCTTAAATTTATTGTAGGTAATAATTTGAAATTATTAATATAGAGGATTCACAGCATTATGTGATCACAGATATTATAGGTTGAAATATCTTTAGTAATATATGAGACAAAATGTGATCATCTACCATTATATCTAACCTATAAATATGTAGGATTTGATAGTTTTTAGATTGTGATTTTTCAGTGAAAAATAGTGATCTGCGCAAGGATAACATTATTTATTCTTAAATAGGCCTATGTATTCTTAGGTATGTAGTAGACGATAATAAAATAAAATCCGGAAAATACGGTGCCACCTTAAAGTAAACATATAGGCTACTGTTATTTCAACACATTTCATCATTTTAAGTAAAATCTATCGATGATTTTTATTCTGTGTGGAAAATAGTTCTGTTTTAAGAACTGTCACTACATATCGTTTAGTATCAATCATGTCATGTAACAAGGTCAGGGAAGGTAACTATATATATAGTTACCTAACCAGACCTAGTTAAAGAACTACAGGTTAAGGAAGGTCCATATATATTTACCCCACTTGACCTATAGTTCTTTTACTCGGTCTGGGTTTCAAAGACCTAGTAATCCGGAATCTTATATCAGAAAAGCGTAGTAATATCAACATGTAAAAGTGAATGAAGTGCGCATGCAACCCACGAGTGAATTCAATTAGGCTAGCCGATTGAATATGTTAAAATTTGTCAATTTCATAGATTCTTAAGTAAATAATAAATTGTGAGAGATAAAAAACCACTAGTTTTGTTCATTAAATTCTATTTTATTTTAAAACCGCTGTTTTGAAACGGAATTACTGAGATTTTGTACTTAAATCGATCGGACAACTTCTCTCCATATTTACCCTTTTGTCTTATACCAAAATTAAATTACAGTTTAATTATTTAGGAAGTCGATATACAGTTTATTTAAAAACCTTGTATACAAAGAAAACTATGAAATTGTAGGTAGCCTAATTGTTTACTGTAGCACCCCAATTTCTAAAAAAAATTTCATTGTTGTTTTAACATACCTCTCTTTATATGAATAATAACATTTTTTGGTAAGCAAAAATGTTTTTCATGGAAAAAATCATAATTTCAAGTTTTGTAGGTTAAGGTCCATATAAGTGAATTACACGTTAAAATAGGTTAGTATGGAAATTGTTTTGACCTTACAAAGTCAAGTAAGGTAGCTATATATATTATGAACGTAGCAACATTTAGCGTGATTGTTACTTGGATAGATGATAGTTTTTCTACCACATGTGCATGGAATTAGTGTTGTTCAAAACATTGAACAGTCAATGTGGAGTGTGAGAAGTTGCTTGACTTCAGTGATCAGTCGAAACATTGTGTTTGTCATGTAAACTTAACCCACAAATACATTATTGAAATATGTCAAAAATTTCGAAGGGATAAACATTTTTGCTCACCAAAATATGTTGCTATTCTTATAAAGAGAGGTATGTAGTATAAAATTAACGGGAAAAAATAACCATTAAAATTGGGACATTGTGTTTTCCATGTAAACTTAAGCTACAAATAAATGAATTTCGAAGTGAAAAACATTTTTGCCCACCAAAATATTTTTCTATTCTTATAAAGAGTGTAGTACGAAAATAACTTTAAAAAAAATTAAAATTGGGGCGTTACAGTGAACAATTACCGAATTGTAATATAATATTTTAAGGCGAAAATAGATCGTGTCTGGTCTTCACCCAATAATGTTAACATAATTGACACAAACAACATTCTATGGAAAAATATGTTTTAATAAAAATGACTCATAAGACATGTAATGTGCATCATACGATACGTTAATCTTAATATTAAGTTACAATTGTCTGTCAGTGATTAAAATGTAGTGAAAGCCTTATTCAGTATATATAATATATATATTAATTATATTCTTTTTAATTTTTATGATTAAATTTCACGGTTAATTACTTTCGTATGCATTGTACCATATGTGTTGAATATTTACTTCTATTTTGTGAAATTGTTCAATACAAAGCTAATTATGTACAATTCACATCTTAGTGATTATGGCATTTCTGCCAACACCATTTGCAATGCACCAAATACATTATTTATATAATAAAATTAAAATATGCCAGTATGGATTGTACTTTGCTATCGTTAATGTAGGCCTGCATCTGTATTTACATCACCCAATACATATAATTATAATGAAGTTTCGTGTGACATGCCTCCTAGATATTACGTTGTTTGACTATTCAATAATATTCAGGAGGTTTGATTAAATCAAAATCTTAAATAGGTTTAATCAAATGTGTAGGTGTAGGAAAGTTATTTACGTGAAGGTCAATATATATATATATATATATATATATATATATATTTATATATATGTGAGAGAGAGAGAGAGAGAGAGAGAGAGAGAGAGAGAGAGAGAGAGAGAGAGAGAGAGAGAGAGAGAGAGAGAGAGAGAGAGAGATTTCAAAATCAAGATGAAAGGGCTTAGATTCAGGAGTTCATGCAGAGGTAAAAGTTTATTGATGTCATCGCTTGTACTTACATAACCAAAGCAAGATTCCCTTATTTTAAATTGTTATTTTCTTACATAAATAATGTATTTGGTGCATAGAAAATGGTGTTGTGACAAATACCATAATCAGTAGGATGTGAATTATACATAATACGGTACGTATTTAACGATTTCACAAAATATTCAACATGTATGCTACAATGCATATTTACTTTACTTTCTTTTAAAATAAGCTTTTCAATTTAATGTTTTAAAAATGAATTCTGTGTAAAAATATTATATTACAATTTCAAGATAAGGCATCTAGTAAAAGAATTAGACAAATTTTATAAAATAATATTTAAATTGACTTCTCAAATAATTACCTTTAGTGACTATAGATCTACCAAATACAAACATGGTTAGTATAAGATGTTTGACTGCAAAAGAAAAGGTTAGATTAGGAAAGATGCTAAGCCCCCCCCCCCCACCACTACCATCCACAGTGTTTATGAATAAAAGTCGCTCATCGAAGATACACCCAGTAGATACTTATATAACCTACTAATTAAAAACGGTCCAGAGGCTTTTAACAACAACAAAAAAGAACATAATACAATTATTTTTTTAATTACTATCTTCAGTAGTTACTATGACAAGGATCATTTTCATCATCTTTTTATATTTTACATATGTACTTTTTAGTATGAAATGTTTTACATTGAACAAAATTACCTTATTTTATTTTCATTCTCTTTTAGTATATTACCTTTTTAACCGTATAACTATGTTTTGTATTTATGGAAATAATGAAACAATTATTTAATTCCACAAAAAGTTTTATCCAGCGACATATGTTTTGTTGTTTGCTATAATCTTGAAGGTCTAAATCTATATGACCTCTGAAAAATGTTTCCACTGTTGCATGCTGACTATCTCTTACGCCTGATTCATTCGTGCCTGATCCTGGCTGAGGTTCAGGCTGTCACAATTGATGGTCTTAGAACTTCAAAAGTCCGAGAAAAACTTAAAGCTTTCTCACTAATGTTGATCTGAGTTGGTCTACATTCCTTATGGTGTTCTGCATGCATCCATTGTGATAATGTAATGATGCTGAACCCGTTTTGTTTTAACAGTACTGAATTGTCAAACATTTGTAGTGGTACTCTCTCCACCACTTTAACGACCTTATAGAATCAGAGATTGAATGAGACAGTTTGAATCCCAGTTTAGAACCAGGGAGTCAAGTCGAATACTGAGTTGTCATTTTCAGCTGGAAATTTCCATTAGCCAATGTATGGGTGGCTCTGTATCGAAAAAATATTCCAAACTTTTGTAGAAACTAGAACAGGATCACTGTCGGAGACACAGAGGTGTTACTTTAAAGTTTAAACATTGGTTTCTGGCAACCGTTCCTCAGGGGTGTTCTGGTACAATCAATTTTTGGAAGATACCAGCTCTTTGCCAGTAACATTTGAAATCCTCACTAGTAAAAATCTATGCATTATCAGATACAAGGATTTGTGAGTATCCATGTGTTAAAAAAATGTTTTTAATAAGTGTAATTGTATAATTAGTCATTGTAGCCTCTCATAGAATTATAACTTTACCTTTGTATCAATACATACTAGGCATATAATTATTAGGAAACAGATCAGCATAGTTATGTGCTCCCAATTATACTCAGGTTCACCCCAAGGATGTGTCGTTGCTTTAGGTGGAATACTTTTTGTACATGCACAAGCTTTAACAAACTTTTCAATATCGTTATCAATCTTCTGGCAATACACGTAATGCTTAGCAAATTACTTCATTTTCATAATTCAGAGGGGGTTTGGAATATAATCCATTTAAAAAACCGGGGTAGCCTTTTGGGAATTACTACCCTATTTTGGGGAAAAAGAATGCCATCGACTCAGATTGTAAAAGGCTCATCTGTAGGCTATACTTGAATCGGAAACACTATAAAAGTTTTCGAAGGTCTGAGTCTTTTGAAGTTTCACGAGTACCCTGTCATAAGTTATTGTTTCATCTGATATTTTAAAATTGGTTTGAGCATATAATTGAGAACCTTTTTCATTGATTACAATATTTGTTGAAAAACTAGATTGAGTCATAACTGGATAAACAATCAGCATTCTGATTGTTTTCTCCTTTCTTGATCTTTCTGTGTCATTAAAATCTGATTGCAAAAATGCATAACGAAGAAGTCTAGCTGATGTCATCTATGATAATGCTTTTGGATGATGAAAAATCTTGAGTCAGGGGTTCATTACCAGTAACAAGAATAAAGTGTCTTCCAAAGACATAATTATAGAAGTGGTTAACTATAAAAATTATAGATAAAGCAACTCTGTAATAGACTATAATTTCATTTGGTAGATACGAGAGATCGTCATGTGTATTAGACTGATTTTTCCTGACCATCATGGTAGAGAAGGATCATATGGTACCAAAACACGATCACTGCAGAGTTCAGATTTTAATGTAATAAATGACGATTTATGCATAGAAGGCGAAGACCAAAAACAAATTGGTTCTTCTTTAACTAATAGTGGAAAGTGTACCTATAATAATGTAGAAAAATTAGGGATGAAGCAGGAATAGTAGATTACAGATGAAAAAGGTTAAAACAAGATGTCAACAAATGTGTTTTAATGACTTCATTTAATTACACTCATAGTAGGCTACTCATCTTTAATTTGAAAATATTGTTTCAACTTTTCCTTGAACATTTTAATTTCACTTTCACTTGTTCCAATTAAAAATAAATCATCTACATAGAGAAGTATGTAAAATCAACTGGTTTTTATTAACTTTAATAGCCTATAGGATAACCTACAAACAATAATTCCTTCTGATCTTAAAAAAAAATATCTTCCTTTTCCATAACTGCATTAAATTTCTTGTTCTTATTCTTAGGGGATTTTTCAATCACAAATTCATTTATTAAGTTTTAAAACAATGAATTTGTTTTTCACTTTTAAACCTGATGCCACCGATAGATAAACTGTTTCACTTATGTCACCATTTAGGATAGCTCCAGTGGTGACTGCATTGTTGATAGCTTAAATACTGGAGAAAAAGTTACAAATAAAAAAAAACATATTGTTGAAAACCACGGGCCACCAATCTTGCTTTATGTAATGTTTCTCCAGTTTCACTTCTAAACATCTTTGTAAACATCAAGTCCATTACCACAAAGTAGGCACAATAACACAATACAAATAAACTTTTGGCCAAAATTTATTAGCCTATGGAATACAGTTCCATATTTCGGTAACCAAGTTACCATCATCGTAGGATTCTAAACTAATATTAACAAAATAAAATAAAAGTAAACTAACAATCTTCTCCCCCCCCCCCCCCCACTTCAGTTCAGGAAAACAAAAAATAATAATATATAAAACTACATAACTAATGAACAATAATAATACTGTTACCAATAAATACATAAAAATACATATCTAATGAACAATAATGAAGATACATGAAAATAAAAATTTGAATATTTTTCAAAAAATATGTTAATTTTTAGTAACTATGAACACTTACTTTAAAAACAATAACAAATATGTTGCATGTAACAAACCAATAGAATACTGAATAAAAAAATATAAAATGGAAGTGATCAACAGCTAATTAATGGAAAGGTTTCAACAAAAAGAATAAACATGAATTAAGAATAGAACCCTTATCTTCATTGAGTAGAGAATCATCTCTTTGTTTGGCCTAGATATACCTTATTGCATTCGTTACAACTGACTTCATAAGTACCGGACGTCTCCTATAAAACGATCAAGAATGACCCTATATCGGTCCTGATTTATAGTAAGAGGATTTCCATTATTGTCTTCAACAAAGTATGAACCAATTATGCCTCTCTACAACACTGTGTCTGCTTGTTTATGAAACCATTTAAGGTGCACATCACTCAGAAACTCAGGTTCTCCATAGCACATTGCTAACATTGAAACTATGTTTTGTTTATACAGTTAACACAATTAACACACAGCCTTGTAATATATTATGTTGTTGTTATTTTCGTTTATCTAGTTTTTGTTTTTAATGCGTTATTTTCTTGCTAATTTTTTTTGAAGGCGATAATGACTAAAATGGCCTTAAAACTTTTTAAAAAGAAGCATCTGCAAAACATTGTTTAAAGCATTAAAAATTACTCTTTTATAAATAAATAAAATTACCTGAAATTACAAAAAAAAAAATTATCTTTATTTACAAATATATTTTGTATGACTCTTTTAAATCTCTGGTTTACTGGTAATTGTTAATTAATAAATAATCCATTAAATCCTTACAACTATACATAGGATGAATAACTTATATTTAAATTAATTATCGTTCAAAAGTTTATAATAAGTTCACCAAAACTGTCTTTTATTCTTTTACATTTACTGAGTTCTTTATTATTTTAAAATTTATGCTTCCTGAAGTTTAGGTATATAAATTGAAATTATTACCTTGAAGTTTTAACTAATTTTATTCATTATTTCTTACTTTTTCTGCTTTAAATCTTGAAGAAACTAACTCATTGATTCTATTTTGTTAAATTTAATATATCCACTTCATTTTATACTCTTAAAACCATCTTTTTTCAACTTTATAACAAATACAAATTTTAGCATCATTCCACCTTACCACCCATTTTTTGAAGTACCGTTTCCTTCATATTTTGGTGTTACTTCAGTTTTTCCGTACCTTTGTATACCTTGTTACGTCTCATATTTGTGCTGACAATGTACTTTGAGTTTTCTAGTCATATCGTAACACAGTATTTTCTAATTTATTTACAATTCTCAAATTTTTAGTTTAATATATAAATATAATCTATTACTAAACAAACTGTTATTTGTTATTTTATTCAAATTTATTTTGTTTATTATTTGCTTTAGATTACCTTTTCTAAATCCTAATTTCTATATGAAATCGGTCCAACCAATCATGTCATTCCCATCTGTTCCATATCTCAAATTCCGTTTTTATTGAACCATCTATCAAATCAAATGGCTGCTATTCTCAATATTTAGTTATTATTTCATTTTATAGTATTGAGTTCCTATTTAACTCATTATTTCCTGAACATGTACATTCTCCCCATTATATTCAAACACATATTTTTACGATTTTTTGGATCACTTTTTCCCAGATATTTACATTTGATATATTTCTCATATGTTTACTTCATTCTATGATAACTTATTTTTTTTCAAATTTCAGTGATATTTTATAAGTAATAATGAATTGGTAATTATGAGTCTTTTTGTGAAATTTGGTGTTTTAAATTGTGTTAATTTAAATTCAGTATTATTTTACTTATAATCCAAATTTACTTGTACTTCCCTATTTACATACATCATACTAACATTTAGCCTATCCTTTTGAAACTGTTATAATGTATATTGTTGTCTAACCATTTCATTTGATTACAGGCTTGCTTGAACTTGCACACCGTGAGTATCAAGCAGGAGAATATGACAGTGCAGAACGTCACTGTATGCAGTTATGGAGACAAGAGACTAATAACACAGGAGTCTTGTTACTTCTTTCCTCTATACACTTTCAATGTCGAAGGCTGGACAAGTACGTTTCTATATATATTTACTGTCAAATGTTGGCCTTTGTAAACAATTTAATTTCATTTATGTCCATAACCTTATCATGGATGATAAGAGAAGCAGTTATTTAACATCAGAGAAATAATTGCATTATATTCTATTTGATTGCTTTAACAATGTTATCATCTGGTTTTTTTCCTTCTTTCCATATTTTAAACATTAGTGCAAACTAGTTTGAGAATTAGTTATTTAAACTGTTTTAAAATAGCATGTCACTGAAAATAAAAGGAAGTAGAAAAATATTGTACATTTTGAAAAACAACTAGTTTAAACAAAGTTCATGATTGATTGATATAATAACAAGAAAATAAAATGGGGTATGGTATCTTTTCCTTTTAATTTCAGGATATTGATTCTCTGTCTCGCGCACACACTCACTTATTATGTTTACTATTAATTTATTATTATTTTATTCAACTTTTTTGTTTTTTTATTTCTAAGTATTCTTTTAAATCAAACAATTATACCGTGATATTGTTCATAATTTATTGATTTTTTTTTATTATTATTATTAATATGGTAATTCCAATTTTTCTCTTTTAACTTGAAAATTATGAGTCCTTCCTGCCAAAAGATATCTGATTTTCTAAAAAATTAGCTAAAATATGTTAGTTTAATATTCCATACCTATTCCTTCTAAAATCTTGTTCCAAAGAAAAAAGTACCTATCTTACAAAAATCCATCTAAAATTATTAACAAAAACAATAGAAGAACTAAGATGTTATTGATAAACCTATTTCTGAAACCCAAGAATATTGATTTTGTACCATTAATATAAAAAATAAGTAATTTATTTCCAATAGTAGTTGTATTGTCCACTGTCAATACTTCACTGGGGTACAAGGTTTTATCAGTGGAGTTTATTTATAGGAACTATTGCTAATAAACACAAGTTGTAAAATTTACTACAATTTATTAATTTTTCTTACTTTGAAATGACACTTATTTAAAATACACCACCGACACGTAAAAATAAAAATAAAAGAAACAACTACAGTCACTTTTTAAGGGATCTTCGAAGAATTGAGAACTTGTACGTGTTCACGTGGACCCTGTGTAAAATAAAATAAAAAATACTTAATTCAAATAAATACAATAATTCTTTTACGATTTATACCTGAAATTATAATAATCAACAATAAAACAGAAAAGTAAAATGAATATCGTATTCAACCTACTTCAAAACTAATGAAGGTCCACACAAAGCAGGAGGAGGCTTCCGTCCAGCATGACATCGGTCGATATAAAACCCCAAAGAAAACGTGTTACCTACCCCCACCTCGGGGGATCCCCCAAACATGTTATTGAACTAGGTCAAATCCGTCATTTTACTTTAGCGTATTAACAAAACCAAAATAAATTTATTTTAAAATTATTGAAGTTAAAGGCCCACATGGTACAATTTTGATAGTCAGTTTACCATCTATAAGCTAAAATCCAGACTTATATTTTTGTATAGCCATAATAGACTAGTTTTGTTTGTCTTTTTCCCCTTTTATCTAGTCAATTTTTTAATTGGTTTAATATAGTGTAGGTAATGAATAGGAAAATTGAAACTCAAAGCAGCTTGATTTAAAACCAATGAGGAATTTTCTTTATTCAATTGCTGTTTTCTAAAATTAACTCTAATTTCGTGGTGCTACTTTGTAGCTGCTGGATACAATATGGAATTAATTCACTTGACTATATTGAGCTAAACTTAAAATGAAACACTTCTAATTTCCGTAATTGAGATTGCTCCGATGTTTTTGGTAAGTTTAAAATTTGAAAATGATAATCAATGTATGAAGATGTGTTTCTTGTTGTAGAATTTTAATGTTTCATTACCTTTTTTACATTAATTTGGTAATGATGGATGGCTATTATTTATAAACATTTATTATCTCTTTTTTATACACTACGATGTCATATTTTTTAATATTCTTATTATACTTTCTAGACATATTTAGTATTAAAAAAAAAGTATGACATAAAAACAAGTCAGTTTTGAGACATAAAAATCCATTTTGAGCTTGTATGCCCAAATAAGTTTTTTTTTTTTTTAATGAAAATGCTTGTGTATTTTAGCTCATTTTAACTACTATAATTTCCTTTTTGACTGTTAACTACCGAACTATCATTTGGTGACCATTTACTTTTTACACTGTTTATTATACAGGTAGTAGGTTTTATTAAAATACATTTTATTGATTATGTGCATTATGGTTGAAATGTGTTTTTATGAAATGATGTGATATTAAAGTATTTTGTTCAAAGGTCTGCACACTTCAGTTCTTTGGCAATAAAACAAAATCCTCTTCTGGCAGAGGCATATAGTAATTTGGGAAATGTATATAAGGAAAGAGGTCAACTTCAAGAAGCTTTGGAAAACTACAGACATGCTGTTAGATTGAAACCTGACTTCATCGATGGTTACATCAACTTGGCCGCAGCTTTAGTGGCAGCAGGAGATATGGAACAAGCTGTACAGGCTTATGTTACAGCTTTGCAGTACAATCCGGTAAGCTATTCACCGTAATAAATCTTAATATTTATTGTGATTTAAATTTTTTTAGAAACATGATTATAATTATCACTTGGGTTTTTAATAACGAACTCCTTCAATGCAAAACTGAAATTCTGAGCATTCAGACAGTACAGTACAACCTCGTTTATCCGGACTAATTGGGACCGAAAGTGATCCGGTTAATCTAATTGGGACCGAAAGTGATCCGGTTAATCAAAAATCCGGATAATCCGAAATTATAGAAAGATAAATAAAACAAAATATAAAATGATAACTTACCATTTATAAGTCATGAAAAAACACAATATTTACACAGTCATTCAATTTACACAATACACGAAATTACACAATGTACTGTAAATGACGAAAAACATTTTATTTACACACCTGAAATATTTACACATGCTTTTAATTTACACAGGGTTTAGTTGTTATTTCCAAAGACTTCATTTATCTTCCTCTGTTTTAATTTGGTGTGACGTTTCAATGCGGCCCTGTCTATACGATTCAATGCGTCTAACTTTTGGGCCATTGTAAGCACATTACGTTTTCGTTTCGTCGCCATTTCCACGTACAAACGCTAACACACGAATATAAATAAATAGCAGTAACAACGCCCACCTCTAAATATTATGCCGATTCTCATTCACGTCCTCGATACTCCCGACTGGGGATATGATGTGCCAACTGCCAAAAAAAAAGAACGGTTGTTCCCAAAGCTGGCGGCACCGCTTTAAGATGTGACAAAATGTTCACATTTACTGATTTACACCCTTGAGTCTTAGCAACCCGACAACAATAAAGTTGTAAAAATGACATGATGGTTTATGATGCGTTGTAAACATGCACCTGGTTTGTATTTATTTCATACTGTCATGCCGCACCGGGGTAGGGGGATGGTGACGCAGAGGTCATTGCTCCTCCACTTTCTCTTCCCAGTGCATCAACAACCCACCCTAATACCTCGAGGCGACACTGTAGTGTTGAGGAAATCACGTTTTTATCAATATTAATGTAATAGCAGATATTTCTTATTGAAACTCCATATTCAAGGATAAAATAAAGCAAGAACTTAAAGTTTCAAAATATTATAAATATTATTCAAAATACAGCAATTATTAAAATATTTTGAAACTTTAAGCTTTTGCTTTATAATATCCTTGATTAAATTTTTTATTTTTTGTTCCGGATCGATCCGGATAATCCGGACATCCGGTTGAATGAGGTCCGGATAAACGAGGTAGTACTGTAATCAAGGATAAGTTGAACTCAATTGTTTTTAATAAGTTAGCTTTGTTATTCATTTTTAAATAGGTTTTTGGGTGCTCACAAGAAATATAAATAAAGATTGCTTATACATTACCAGAAGTAATCTGACATAACATAACTTCTGCCTATACCAGCCTTTTTATATAGCCCTTAAATATTAATGTTAATTTGTATCCCATTAGTAATGCTTGAAGTTTCTTTTTAAATATATATATAATAACCATTTTAATATACATATATATACATATATATCAATCTGGTAAACTATTCACCATATAATCTTAATATTATTGTGATTTAAATTTTTTTAGAAACAAGATTATAATTATCACTTGGGTTTTTAATAACGAACTCCTTCCATGCAAACTGAAATTCTGAGCATTCAGACAGTAATCAAGGATAAGTTGAACTCAATTGTTTTTAATAAGTTAGCTTTGTTATTCATTTTTAAATAGGTTTTTGGGTGCTCACAAGAAATATAAATAAAGATTGCTTATACGTTTACATCCATACAATTAATACAATGACGGATTGTATCCCATTAGTAATGCTTGAGGTTTCTTTATATATATATATATATATATATATATATATATATATATATATATATAAGAATGAAACAAAATGTTTTCTTTATTTTCTTATTAATCATTAATATGATGAGAAAAAATGAGATTTGTGAAAACAAAATTTTCTTGGATGTAAGGAGGGCGACCTCTTTGGCTTGCTGTAAGCGCTCCGGTGATATTTAACAAGACCTGAGTTTTAATTTAAATATAATGTGTTTATATTTAGCCTTCAGGGTTGTGTTAATGTATAGTTATTAGGTTATATACCTTTTGAATATTCATCACACAATTCTTTAATAACTCGATAGGATTATCGGTTTCGACATATATCAGCCATGTCATCATCAAATTCTTGGCCTCATTTGATCTTATGTGGGTGTTGCCAAGAAATTGCATTGTATTGTACATATTCACGATGCAATAAAATTATGATGATTTTTTTTTTAATATATATATATACTAACACTTTTTAAAATAACATTTTAAAAACTCACTTAAAACATTTATTACCTTACTTTAGTTGATCAAACAGTTAATTCCATTTATGGTTTTAAATAAGCAACATGTTCAGAATCACACACATTAGGAATTTGAAAGTAGACCTCAAGATTGCTTTTTTGAGAAAATGTTGAAACATATTGATATTTTATTTTTGCCATCATAACCATTTGCTTTCTGATATCGTTGTATAGACGAATAGTCAAAATTATAAAACTTTGATGTTTCTTCCTTGTTCAACTGCCAAAAAAAATAACCTTGTGTTGTAATTCTGTTTATTATAAACAGGTTAGTCTATATTCTGTTCCAGTTTTAAACAGTATTAATGGATTTTTAAAATTTATTTTAATCTAGAGAATTATAATTGTGTTAACAGTAAGTACAGGAGACTGTATGTACCATAGTCGTATATCTGTTAAAATACCCTCATTAGTTTATAGATGTTTGAATAGACTACAAACGAAAATGTAAAAATTCAATTATTGTTAACTTTTTTTTTCTCTGTTTCTCTAATTGCTAACCGCACCAACACAGAAGGTAACTTTAAAAGATCAATGTTGATAAATAGTAATAAGTAGTTTGAAATGTGCTACCATTGTTAAACACTAGGAAGCCTAGCCAATACACGTGAGCTATTTGTCTCAACAATGCAATGTTACAATTGTTATCGGTCTATCAGGTTTTCGACTTTGTCTAGATTTGAATCTGGGTTACTTCCTTTGATTTTTCTCTGTCTAGTCCTATTACCATAAAATAAAATTATTAAGTAATTTATATATTACTGTATGTTTATTAATATATTAACAAATTGCTTGTTTTATACAAGTGTAAATTAATATTTTATTAACAAATTACTTTATAGTTTATATTACTTCAATTAGTTGTATGATCAAAAAATCCTATAAATTACATATTTATTGAATAAATATAAAATTCAAATAGTGCAGCTTAGATGTAAACACTGTTGTGAAATTACTTTAATTTTCTACTTTTTCTTTAAAATATTGTAAATTATTAAAGGAGAAAAATATAGTTAAAGGGTCAAAAAAAAAAAAAAAGAAGTTTCTAGCAGATAAGTTCAAAAAATTATTAAATCAATATTGGTACTAAATTTTAAAATCTGAGATAATTTAATAAGTCTTACTGTAATCTAATTTGTCTTCTAATATAATTACATCAATAATGAGTTGTGGAGTATGTATTTCAAGATTTGTGTTTTACTTTTGATGGTGTTGCTAAATAAACCATGCACAAGCTTGCTCTATACTTACACACATCCAAAGCCTCAGTAAACTAAAAGTATTTGTTGTTATCACCCCAAAGTTCCTGGAGTTATCATTCAAAAGAAAGAAAATAAATCTTGGACACTCTTCTATTGATAATCAAATTTTGATGAAATGTGATGTTTTTTAAATGTCATTTATTATGAAACAGTTCTCCCATTTCATATCAATTTATTTCACAAAACATCTTTGTACAATAATATGCTAGATGGGTGACTCATCAATAACCATATATTATGATATAGAACAATAAATAAGTTTTATTAAAAAATATCAAGTAGTAAAAATAAATTTATATAGAATAACCATGAATACATGTATATAAAGTTTAATAAAATCTTTAAATTTGTGTAATACTTTAATTACTGTTTAAAATCTATAATTTATTATAGAAAGTTTTTATCTCTAATTGAGTGAAAAAGTATTCATTTATCTTTTAATAGTTTTTACCTAGTTTAATTAAATTAAGTTTAATAATATATTTTAATTTTTTTTTTTTTTAATTCTATTAACAGATTTTGAATAGATGGTATCCATGTTTTGTTTTCATATTTTTCCCAATAATTCCAGAACAAGTGTTTTGGGGGGAGATGGTAATCAATATATTTTGTTTGGGTTCTTGCGAGCTATTTTTGCAAAAAGATCCAACTTAAAGTTTTGAGCTCAAGAAAGAGGTTTCTGAAATGATGCCATCTGTACACTGCTTGTACAGCACAAATAAGTAAAATGTAGACATATGTTAACCATATCTCAAAGGTTTTTCTCTTCAATTTTCACTGACTTAAAATCAAAGTCGGTGAGCGAGTTGATAAAGAAATAACAGTGCTTACGTTTTCACACTCCTGTAAAAAAATAATAATAAAATTAAGCTTAAAAGTTAGGGGAACATTGCTATAATACCAATATCAAATTCACAAATTTGACTATAATGATCAGAACACAAGTAAACTGTTGGAAGATACAAAATTGGTTTGAAGATAGGTTGACAAGATTGACTTTCTACAGAGTGGCTAGCGATTGGGAAAATAGAGGAACCTGGAAATGTCAAGGAATTTCACTTTTCTGGGAAAGTCAGGGAATTTTTCTTGAAGTCAGGTAAATTTAACAGAAAAATAGTTAAGAAATAAACAGACGCTCAACCAGTCCTATACAAAAAGAAAACTATGTTAGTAAATGAAAACAAAGATTGGTATGAGATAGGGGAAAGATGACAGCTTGCACTTCTCATATTATGAAACTTTGAAACCTTTCTCTAACATGTAGTCTCTTATTTAGTAAATATTTTTAGTAAAATAAAATAATTTATTTTGTAGTTTATTATAAAAGAAAATTCCCCAAAACCACAATAAAACACTAACAACACAAAGACTATATAGTTATGTTTATTCTACCTTACGTACATTTCAGTAACGCTGCTATCATCTTCATAAGTACAATACACACTATGGATATAGGATTTTCTTTCATTGTATATTCACCAAAGTGCTCTAGTGATTCATATGTTGTAGTTTATAATTTAAAAAATGTTAAACTAATGTTTATTGTAAGTTAGAAAATATTCTAAATTCAATATAAATCTAAATAAAAACAAAATTTGTGTAAATCAAGAAAATGTTATAAATTCAACATAAATCTAAATAAACACAAAATTTGGGTAAATTAAGAAAATACTCTAAATTCAACATAATAAAAAAAAAAAAAAAAAAAAAAAAATAATAATAATAATAATTGGGAAAATCAAGAAAATATTCTAAATCCAACGTAAATCTAAATAAAAACAAAAGTAGGGTAAATCAAGAAAATATTCTAAATTCAACATAAATCTAGATAAAAACAAAATTTAGGCAAACCAATCTTATGTTAGATATCTAAGATGATAGTTAGTTAGAATCTTGAAATTCCCGAACCTGTATACTAAACTCGTCACATGTCGAAAGAGAGGTAAAAATTAAGGGTATTTGAGCAGAAGTGATGCTCTTCCAAGAATTTATCTGTAGGCATTGAATATATCTACTGTTTATCCTAGGGTTTAAATTTTTTAATTAATTTGTTATACAATAAAGTCCGGTTTATCCGGCCACATGTGGCAGTACTCTAGGCCAGATACTGAAAAGGCTGTGTAATCCAGAATTACGTTTAAATTAGCAAGTTTTCCTCAAAATGTTGATAAATATTGATGATTATTGATCTTTGGGTAACTGCCATTAATATTACGCAATACTTTGGGCGGAAAGCTATGTTAATAGTCATGTTTCAGGCGATACACAGGATTAGAAGTGACGAAAAACAAATCATGAAAAGAACACAAGGTACATTTGTGTTAAATAAAACAATGAGTATCCAAAACCCCTTAGCTTATATTATAATGTACATTAGTATAACTAATAAAAAAAATCATTTTAAAATTTGTGAATCAACTGAAAACAAAGTTATGCCCTGTAGTGTAATTTTTACTATACTGTACCGCACATTGCACCCATAAACAATATGTTAAAATATGAAATATAAAAATGAAATGGTTTAATCATTAATTGATAAAATAAAATATGCTATTAAATATCTTAAAATTCCTCATTATATTTTAACTAAAATGTTAACTAAAACTTAAATTTAACTGTAGTTTACAGTGTCATGAAATGTTTTTGAAGAGATTTTTAATTCAAATTTATTTAGAGTAAAAGTCTTTTATTGTTTTTTGTTTCTCGTAATCTGACCTCTTTTTTGTTGTTGTTTCCCTACATCTTTGTAACCAGATAATATCAGCTGCAGTTGCTTCATCCTGTTGAACCACATACTCGAGGAGAGTTTCAATGGCTTTTAAAGCATCAGAGTGTAGCACTTTGTTTATGTTGGACATCGTGATGTCATCTTACCATGAGATAAGAATAGGTGGTAATCCTCGAGTCAGTTGAGAGAAATTTATTTTTTATTCATTTATTCTTTTTGTACATTATCAGAAAACATGTAAATAACATAATGATAATATCATTAAATAATAACAGATACTACAATACAATATACAGGAAAATAATTTGAAATTGAACTTAAATACTATTAAACACTTATGCAACTAACAAAGAAACACAAATAATACTTAATATTATTAATATTACTTACTTCGTGGATTAGAAAACACGGACTGTGAAAACTTGTATCATATAAAATTAACAATATAATATTTCCAAAAATTAACACAAAAGGTGGAGTCTGTTACAAACATTGAAAAATAGAGAGGAGAAAAATCAATAAATTTTAGTACCAAAAATATGTACACAATAGATATACTAAACACTAATTTAACATATTATGTTTTAAAAAAAGAAAATTCAAAGCAACACACTCGCATAAATTTTCATAAACAAAGTGTTATTTGGCTTTGGTACAGGAGGTTGTGCACCATTCCTAAGTCCATTTTACCTGGGTTATGTATATATAAAACATCTTTAGAACCTGAGAGAGAGAGAGAGAGAGAGAGAGAGATTTGATTGATTTGATTTGAGCCTTTATTCTGGGCGAAGTTAGGACCATCAGGTCCTCTCTTCCATTTAACCCATAGCCTACACAATTAATTTACACATCGTATTTACAAAATCAATTACAATTAAGAGAAAGAGAGAGGGGGGGATTATAGTGGAAGTACTTTTAACCATCTGAAAAGCGGCATTGAACGAACCGTTACAGATATATGAGAAATTAGTCTCATACATCGTTTTTGAATACTCAAAAACTGTTTAAGATTAGAAATATAGGTACCTCCCCAACACGACAAACCATAAATTAGTCTACTGTGTATTAACGAGTAATACTCCTATATATTTTTGAAGATATAAATAGGTGTCAGGTTTTTCAGAAAGTAAAATTCGCCCATTATTTGGTTTAATTTTGTTTGTAGACTTCTTATATGTGGTTTCCAAGACATTCTATAATCTTCAGTCAACCCTAAATACTTTATACTTTGCAGCAGTTCAATAGAATTACATTGATATAAGCATGTAGTATTGTTGTAAACGTTTATATGTCAGAGGGGTGCAACTACTTGGTTTTGTCAGTATGAAGCATCAAGTAATGTTTAGAATACCAAACTTGTAATGTATTTAAATCTTATGTCATATCATCTGGCATATTTTTCCAGGACTCCGCCAGGTAACATATGGCAATTATAATTTATTTATCTTTGCCATGTTCCTTTCCACTATTGGAATTCTTCTTCACATCAGTTTTTTGTTGTTGTTTTTTTTGCTTACACATGGGTTGGGAGGTTTCCATAATGATGATTTCACCTGTGTTTACATTATAAATCTCAACTTCAGTTACCTAGCTGGCTTAATAATAGAACGGCTGAAAGTGGTAATTCTGATCATTTAAAAATAACAGGTGCATTTATTCGATACTTTACTGATAAGTTTTGTATTTTATTGCATGTTATAATTAATATTTATAAAAATAAGAACGCCGTATTTGTGTTATTATTAATTTCTTCAATATAATATACAAAGCTATGCACCAATTTCCGATGGCAAGTGATACTTCACTAGCAATTATTCAAAAAAATAATTTGCTTTATCACACTAATATGCTTTTAATGCTTTTAACACATTTTCCACAAACCATCTTTTTGCAGATTAAACCAGCAGAATTATTCTTCTTCCCCTTACAAATGTCATCTTGATACTGGTACCAATTATTTACATTTTCTCTGTCAACAAAGTCCTATTTCCTTGTAGTTCCTTGACTGTTTGTAGAAGATGCTTTCTTTGAATATACCCTAGCCAATGGATCACGGACTTCAGTTCTAAGTTTAGTGCTATACTGAAATCCCCCCCCCCCCGATTCATCAATTTAGATTCATTTACTGTAGAAATAACTTAACATAATCATGTTTTTTGTTTACTTTACCTTGATATAGATCTTTGTGTTTTAATAAAGTTGTCGCTTAGAACTGTATAGGGGTTTTTTTTACAGTGATTGGACTTTTCTTCTAGCTCATTTCACTGATCCTACGAAACTGGTACTCATTGATTTTAATTTTTTTGAAAAGAGACATAGATGTAAACAAGTTGTCTGAAATAATATATCTATATTTTATGTCGGCTACTTAAACTGTAGGAAAATATGTTCAGATATATTGTACTTCAGTAATTTTGTTTCATCCTTTCTTAAGAATGAAAAACCACTTGACAATGCTGTCAACATCTGCTACAAGTAAATACTTCATGCTAACTTTATCAGACTTATTAACCTAGTATTTGTAACCACCTTGTTCTTCGTATTAAATAATTACTCATCAACAATTACATTTTCACCAGTGTTGTAGAAAATAGGCAGTTTTTACAAAACAATTTTCTGTACTTCTAAGAAGCTAACAGAAATTTATTTATAAACACCCATGATTCAAACCACAAAAAGTTAATAAACATTCCTCTAAAAACATTCATCATAAGCCTAATTTTATTTATTTATTTTTGTTAAACCAATGAAGTCGAGACTAGTAACACAATACAGGGAAAATTCACTCACTGGCCTTGACTCAACCTTAGTCTAAATTGCAGTAAGATAAGGATCTGCTAATCTATGCTACTCCTCCCACACGTGTTAAGAATTGAATAAAATAGCTTTCAAAATTTCTCGGAATTCTCCATTCAGAATTTTCAATGGTCTCCTTACCTGTGATAATTTCCATGTGGTGTAACATTGGTTCATCAATGAGTAACTTATTAATACGGGCAGAATAACACTGTAAGCACAGTTTGTGGGGTCAGCAATAAAACCATTAAATATTTAGAAAGTTACATACAGTAGTAGCAATATTGCTAATCATAATAATAATATATTCCACAGTCTTATGTTAAATAGGGTTAACTATTACAAGAATAAAATTTAACCAATAATTTAAAAAAATTGCATAATATGAATGCCATAAATATTAATAAACAGATGTTAAAATTTCCAAACCATCAAAATGTCTACATAAGCCTTAGTGTTGGGTAAATGTATTTTTGTATATTAATAAGTAACATTAAAATTAAATACAAATTTATTTAAAGGTAAAGTAACTTAAGTCATGATTGTTTGGTATGTTGCAGGACTTGTACTGTGTGCGTAGCGATTTGGGCAATCTGTTGAAAGCCCTTGGAAGACTTGATGAAGCTAAGGTAATTTTTATTTTATTTATTGTCTTAAAACTCTTATGCTTTAATTTGAAATAAAATTATCTATTACTAAATAAACATTGCCATTATATCTAAAGTAATTTAATTTGTACATTAAAATATTTTATTGTTATTATGGACAGAGGTTAGAAATATTGTATATTTTAAAATATCTAACAACACATAAAGTCTATAATTAATACATGAACTGTATGTGGTTCTAATTTATTTATGTAACAAAAATCTGCTTCCAGATTTATGAGCAGGTAAGCTACTAAAACACTTTTAATCCAATGAAAAATAAATCTCTTTTATGTATAGCAGTTTAGAACGTAACTTTTAATTCATTGGTTTTTTAAAGTGTTTTAGGAGCTCAGCAGTGAATGACTGGATATTTAACTCTGTGTTAAATATTCAATTACCACATATAATGTGTTTTCCAACAAAAAGCGCAACAGGTTTCACTAATAACAATAGATTTTTTGTTTAAAGCAGATTTGAAAGGGTTCTACGAAACAGTTTGTAATAATAACAAAGAATAATTCCAAATTCCTTGTTATTATGGAACTGTATCCCAGCACCAGGATGAGAACTGACACAATCACTACATACAGTAATAATGTTTGATACTTTGCTATCATGAAAGGATATTTACTCAGAGTAAGTATCCTTCCATGTAAAACTGCGCGCATTGCATAGGGACAACATTACTTTCTCAAATTGACTTGGGTGTTTGTTAATATAATGTAAAATACTTACATACTTTTTTTTTTTTTTTTTTTTTCAAATACAATTCACCATTTAATTTTTCTCTATCAAAACTTCTTTATTACTTAAATATAATTTTTTAAATCCTACTGATATTTCCATTATCTTTTATAAAGTATCACTAATTATTTTACCTGTTTCAAAGAATCATATTCTTACAAAATAATTTCAGAAAAAACTACATTAATTCTTGAAGAATAAATCTGGTGGCATTTGAGTAGGAAGTATTAACTGTCAATTGATACATAATATATATATATATAGATTTGTTTGCCGTGATTTGAAGTGCTTGAGAAAGCAATGTGCATAGCAGCGTAATGTTTAGTTTTACTTTGTTTTTATTATTTGGAAGCAAATTTCTGGTTTTTTTTGCATTGTTTGTTATTAGATTATCTCTGTCCATTTATAACAGTATATATGTATACTTCTTTTCTATTCTTACCTATTTAACAAAGATATTGGAATTGTCCTTTATAAAATCTGTTGATTTTAATTTCCAAAAACACAGTGTAACTTTCTTTTTATTAGAGTTTGTTGAAACCCTAATATTTTCATGACTGTCATTTTCAGAATGATTTCTAGTTTAACGTGCATCATAAAACTTTAAATGTAGCTTGCATGCACAGAAATAAAAGTATTAATTTTAATTGAGTAAGTTCCAAAATAAGCCGATGAGTAACTTTTTTTTTATCAAGGAAGGTATCAAATTAAAGGTATTAATTCGTAGATTACCAATATCTAAATCATCTATACTTGTTTAGTGTTAATTGAGTCTACCAGAGACAAAAACATTGTATAAAATTGTCGACCACACTTTATTTTCTGTTTGTTCTGCTCTTAAAATTCTGAATTGTACGCATTCCTTCATACTACCAATCACAATTTTACAAAAATAATTTTGTATCCGATAAAGTGGCACTAGAAATTTTGTGTTTTTAGATTTACATTAAAGCCTTGGTTACCCTAACTAATTAAGACCGAACATAGTTCAGATCACTATTTTGTTTGCATTATCAAACAAAAAATAGGCTAATAAACTATTTACAAAAAGTATTGTACTTACATATAGTACAGATACTGTAGAATACATACATATTACAGTAGAATAAAACACATTTTGCACAATAACACATATGAGTACAAATTTTAAAGAAACAACATAAATGTTATGAGACGTTATAAAAATAAAAGCTTAAACAATATAAACTTTACTGCACAAATTCATGGAATATTTCTTGAAAAAATTAGTAATTTTCTGAGTGTATTATGAAATATTATTTTTCTAACTAGTTTTTAACCATTTGAATGACTTTCATTATGAGTTACATGTGACTGTCTTATTTTTTAACCACTCTGAACCATTAAAATAACTTTTATGAATAAATATCAAATGTATTAATAAAACAGGTATCTAAATTTCCTACCAAAAATTTTTATATGGATGTTTTCTGATAATAGACTCCAAACTCTAGTGGCTACATCACTGATTATGTCAAGTATAATCATTGTTTACATTATTAATCATCACTGAAAACCTATATTCAGTAATATTTTATATTCTAATTGATTATATGTTCTCATATAATTGAACAGTACAATGTTGAGTTTTTTATGGAATTATCTGTTTTGATGTATGCTGAATCTGAAAAAGTGTATTATTTTTTTAATGTGGTCTAACATTAAATGTTACACAGCTTAAACAAATAAAACAATTTCGATCAAACTGAATCTCTAGAGGTTTGTATTTTTTATAACTTCATATTATGAGATGACCAAAACAAATTTAATTTTCCAAAAGAGCGAAACCAAATGAGTTTTTATATTTTACATGTTTGATATCCCAAAAAAATAACAGAACCTTAGTTATTGATCAAAACAAGGAAATGAAAGAAAAGAACACCATCATATTATAAGGTCGAATATTTCAAAATTCATCCAAACTGTTTTGATAAAATGTTAAGAAATTCAAAGATTTTCCACCCGAACTAGTAATTTAAGTCTCGGAAAAGATGTAACTGTTATGATATGCATGATTTTATAAATCAGTGATTAGGTCTTGCAAACACTAATTGTTGTTCACGATATTAAAGCTACTTGTCTTAAGTGAAGCTCCAAATTTCGTTGCTACTTTCGGTTTTCTTGCATTTTATTATTTGTAATATATATGTATGTTTTATATGTACTATAAAATAATAGTTTCCTGAAATTTATAATCGGTAACTTTATATTTCCTGAATTTTACAGATTTTTCAGCAGTTCCAAATGTGTTAATTTGTTATATCTTAAGTTTAACCAGCAAATTATGATGGGTAAGTTTATACTTTCCTGAATTTGAGAAATTTGTTGGCATTCCTAATTGTATTTTTTAATTAATTTTTTCCAAGGTCATTTCCTGGCTTTTGCACACAAATTTTACATTTTTCTCAATTTTATAAATGTTTCCAGTAATTTTTACTTTTCTATCCTTTTTGAGTGGTTCAGTAATCCTCAATTTTCGGAATTCCACAATCTAACCTGTAAATAAATACAGAACAGTGTTATATTTGCACTGACCTCTGAAGCTAGTTTTATTAGTCATACATATATTACTTTCTGTTATATTCACAATTGAAACCATTTCTTTATATATAAAATATTCTATTACTATTATTCGCTCATCAATTATCCAAACCAAAGACCATCCCAATTAATAAATGTTCTTCTACTATAGTAATTATTTACTATTAATTTCAATTAGGCCTATAATTGCTTTATTTATTTGGTTTTGAGTCGCATCTAAAACTATAAATCTCAATGAGTATTGTTGTTAGACTATTTCTAAAAATTATTATTCTAAAGTAATATTATCATTAAAAGTAAATAATAATTACAATTACAGAAATAAATCAGTACAATTGGCAATAATTACAAATTTGAATAGTAAATAAAAATCACACTAACTTTATTATAACAGTATATATGTATACTTCTTTTCTATTCTTACCTATTTAACAGCTAACATATACATTTTTCTTTCTAAAACTATAGGCTGCTAAACAAGGTAGACATGACAATTTCATGTTTTGATGTTATATGGACATTATTGGAAGGGTCGATCTTTGTTTTAACTTTCTTTGTAATCCACATTTGATTAGTGACATTCAGTTTGAATGTCTACGGTAAAGAATATTATAGCTGTACTATTTGTTAAATCACTCTTAAATAACATCTCCTCAAAATTGTATCTTTGTTGTAATTACACCACACATATGTTTGTATCTAACCACATTTAAAGTCATTACTGGAAATATTTTTTAAAATTATAACAAATAAATTGTATAACTGCAAAAATAAAGGTTAAGTATATCCCATTCTTAATTAATATATATATTTGTTTGCAACACATTTTTTTAGGAATCAATTTTGAAAATGAAATGTTAGACATTTTAAAAGTTATTTTCATTCTAAATTGTAATCTTTTGTTTCAACAGCCATATACTAAATAATATTATATATGAAAAGTATTTGAAACTATTACTAATAAATAGTTTTTGTTTATTGTTTTCCCTCTCACGATATCAGTAACTAGGTGTATGGAGAGGCAGAGGCGTGCAGAAGCCCCGGGCCCTCCAGTAAGGACTCAGGTTTTCTCTAATAAAGGTAAAGTAACCAGTAGCCAGTCTCCGTTAAATTATTAATTATTTGTTGTGTTATTCAACATTATTACTTTTATATTTAGTCTAAATAAGTTATTTTAAAGGAGACTGGCTCTTAAATATTTTATCACAATGTTTTTAGGTTATTGCAGCTCAGACGCATTGCTTTTATGTTTCTTCTCTTATACGCTTTGCGTAGGGAAGTTGTTCGCGCACAGCGATTTTTGTAGTTTAGTTTTGCGCATTGCAGTTGTTTTTTTTTTTGTTGTTTTTTTCTAAACTTTGCGCTCTGTCTCTTTACAATAGTAGGCTATTTCATGTTCAAACTGTCTGAAATCCTAATATATAAGACTTTTGTTGAATTATAACTTGATCATGATTTGCTTTGATAGTAATTGTTACTTATAAAAGGAAACGACAGTTTGGATGTTGTAAAAAAGCGCTTTTATAGCAGGTTTGTGGGTGTCCGCTGTACTTGTCAATTTTGTTGTAACTATTTGACCTTATGATAACTATTTTTCATCATTTGTTATATGCTTCAGTTAAATTATGTAACTTTTTTATTTTTTATTATATTATGAATGATTGAATCTTAATACACAATCACTCAGAAGCCTGGTAGTGAGCACTTGCGCGGCAGCGTTGGCGCGCGTATAGGAGAAGAAATTCATGTCTTGTTGTAACTTGGAGAATGTATACTAATAAGTTTTTTTCTCCCCTATTCTCTCCTGCCTCTCCTCTTTCTTTTACCTTAGGCTTGTTATCTAAAAGCTATAGAAACACGTCCGGATTTTGCTGTTGCTTGGAGTAACCTGGGGTGTGTTTTCAATGCGCAAGGAGAAATTTGGCTTGCTATTCATCATTTTGAGAAAGCTGTTGCCTTAGACCCAAATTTTTTGGACGCTTACATTAATCTAGGCAATGTTCTGAAAGAAGCTCGAATCTTCGATCGGTGAGTTTAATTGAACTACCTATATTAAGCATGGTCTGTTAGTTTTAGTTCTGGTGGGTTACAAAGATTGATGGTAATAGATCAACAAGGCACTTGTCATTGAATCCCAAACAACCACCAACATGATTTTTTGTCTTGATTTATCTAATTCGTTAACTCTTGCATTGACCCCATGCAAGTCCATTCACCCCATCCTCCCTCCTATCTTCTGATCTTCCCATGTAGAAAGTCTATTGTGTAATGCTGAGTAATGTAATGAATTAGGGTTCCAGAGTATATAAAATGGAACATTTT
This sequence comes from Aphrophora alni, assembly GCA_963513935.1. Classification (NCBI taxonomy): domain Eukaryota; kingdom Metazoa; phylum Arthropoda; class Insecta; order Hemiptera; family Aphrophoridae; genus Aphrophora; species Aphrophora alni. Next base: position 44,111 of record CAUPSG010000861.1, on the reverse strand, counting down.
ATAAAAAATAATGACTCTTTTTCTGAATAGTTACGAGTAAAGATTTAATAAGGAGAGGAGGTGTTAAAAGTAATCAAATCCCTCCTGAAGCCACAAAAAATTGTTGAATATATTAGCATTTAATGTCAAAATGTAGTTTTGGAATGATATGTATTGTATTTTAATATGTATGAAATCCATATAGAAATATTTTTAGTCTTTATATACCACCTTTGAAAAACATTTTCTGTTCTTGTTCAAAAAATCTGCTCAATTACAAGTTAAATGGATTCATATTATAGCATCACTAATGTCTGCAAAGATAATTTAAAATGATGTGAGTAGATGTACACCAATGGAAATTTTTCAAACTTTAAGATTGAGCGTTGAGTGTAGACATCAACACTTGAAATTGATATTTGGTACATAAAATGAAGAAGTAAATGTATCTTCTAGTCAAAAGTGCTGGATGATAATTAGCATCTATAAATGCCTAACAATCAGAAGAATATAAAACCATTAAAAGGAAGAAATATTCTTAGACATATGACAACCGTACCCACGTTATGTTTTAAACAGTAAGGATTAATTTATTAATGACACCTGTAATGAATATAAGATATAATGTTTCACATTTTTGCGCTTATCGTTTTCAAAATATAATAGAAATCGTGTGATGATTGCCGATTGTGATTTCAGTAACCAGTGGTATAGACCTGAGTACGATAGAAAAATATTAGTTTATTAGCAGTTACATTGTCGAAATATTGGACTTTGGTTTTATTACTTAATACGGAACAAAATTTGAGATATTCAATGTGAGAAATATAAATCACATAATTAATTATTTATACATAAAATTGTTAACATGAGTCTAATTATAAGAAAAGTTTGAGGTTTAAGAGGTTAAATATATAATGAATAATATGGTCAATCAGCAACCCTAGTTTAAATTCAGACAATTATTTTAATATCTTAGAATAATAGCATAAGTTTTTATTCTAAGAGAATAAACAAGTTCAGTATTCAAACTAAAATAACCTTAAATTCAAAGCAGTTAAATTCTGTTAGAAGTGATTGTGTATTTGATTTCAAGGAATGTGTGTTTGGTATAGCACACACTTAGTTTTACAATTAACTATACCATTGAATGATTTATTATAAGGACTATATGAATTCAAATTTTGATTTAGAAACATTACAATAAAGCAAGTCATTTCTTAAAGGAGAGGATAAATAGAGTTCCAAACTCCTTTATCCCACCATTCCTTCTGAAATTTACAAAATTATTATGAATTTAAAAAACAAGAAGTCGGTAGGCTTGGATGCAATCTCAACATCCGTACTAAAGGCTAGTGCACATTTAATTTCAAAACCGCTTTCCCGTCTTGTAAACAATTCATGTGAATCAGTTATATTCCTAGATAGTTTGAAACTTATTATATTTTAAGACCACTTTTTAAAAAGGGTGGTAATAAAGATGTTACAAACTATCGTCCTATAGCACTGTTATCAGTTTTTTTCAAAAAAAAAATTGAAAAATCAGTGATGACTAGAACAATTTGTTTCCTTGGAAAATATTTTTTTAATAAGAATCAGTTTGGATTCCGTAAGGGAAGGGTCAGGTTGCATCAGTCTTTTGTGATTTGTCAATGGCTTTTGACTGTGTTGACCATAACATTTTAAGGGAAAACTTGATTTTATGGTATAAAGGGTAAATAAAATAATTGAATAAAGTCATATTTATTTAACAAAGAGGAGAAGGTAGTTTATACTTACAGCTCTCTCAACTCCTATGAGTCTACATGGGAGCCTGTACCTTGTGGTGTACCTCAAGGTTCAATCTTTGGGGCCTTTACTCTTTTTAATTTATCTGAACGGTTGACCTGAAAACGTTGGTCCTGCAAAATCAATATTATTTGCTGATGACATTACATTGACAGTGTTTGAGCAAAGTAGTGTAGACTTAGCTATATCTGCAACTTTGGCAATGTCAAAGACCAATGATTGGTTTATAGCAAATAATTTGAAATTAAATGTAGCCAAAACTACATTAATACAATTTAAAACAAAATCAACTCCAAATATAATTATTGTTAGAGGTGAGGAAGAAATACAAAACACAGTTAATGTAAATTTTCTTGGTGTTATTGTGGACTAAATTTAAATTGGAGTTATCACATTTCAAAGATTGCAGATTTCCTGGCATCTGCTCTGAATGGTTTCAAAAATTATCAGCGTAAAAACCATAAAATCAGTTTACACTGCATATGTATGTTCTCGGCTGAAATATGGAGTAGTCTTTTGGGAGAACTCTGTAGATGCTTTTAATATTTTCCATATTCAGAAACGAATAATTAGAGTAATGTTTAATTTGAAATTTAATCAATCATGTAGACCTTTTTCTTTTTTGAAAAATATAGAATTTTGACTTTTCCATCTCATTTATATGTTGGTGTTTTTTAAGCCAAACCAGAGTATGTTCGAAAGAAAACAACATAACCACAAATATCTCATGAGGAAAAAAGTGTTGCAATATCCTGTTCACAGAGTGTAATTTTTAGAACGTGGTGTTTATTACTCTGGTTTGAAATTAATTAATAAACTTTTGGAACATATTATAAAAAAAGTTTCGAGAATTTTCTTGGATCACTTAGAGAGAGAATACCTCTTGAGGCATGCTTTTTACTCAGTGGAGAAGTACCTCAGCTCATAACCTCTGGGTGCCTGGGATGCATATTGTATTCAGGATAACGACTCAGATAATTGATTAATATGAGATAACATGTATACATAATTCTCTGTATCTTAATTTGTTTGTATTTTATAAAATTTCTATCTTGTGTATTTTTGTATTGTATGTTGTGAGTGATGGTTGTATGTGTATTTACGGTATGACAACTCAAATGTATACCGCAGCACTGCTGCATATGTATGCCATAAATGATGCAAATAAATAAATTTAATTGATTAATTAAGGTATAATTGAGATATTGACTTTGGAGAAATTTGTGTTAGCTATTTAAAAAAAAAAAGGGAAAAAAAAAAAAAAAGAAAAAGAAAAAAGGACTTGGACATTTATTTTGATTGGGTTGAATTTTATGAACATTTTCATTAGGTTTTGTTTTGTGAACATTTATTTTGATTAGGTTGAGTTTTAGAACTATTCAATGAATGTTTGGTTTTTGGTTTTATTTAATTTTATGAAAATGATTTTATTTGGGTTGAATTTTAGGGTTGTTTTATAAACATGTGTTTCAGTTTGGATTAATGTTGTTAATAGTTAGCATCTTTTCTGTTCTAAATCTGACAGTAAATATATTCATTTCAGATATCACAACTGTGTTTTAATTAAGTACAGTCTACCAAAGAATTCGTGTACCGTGTCTTACTTTAAATTGAAATATGTAGTATGTTACAGAGGTATTGTAATACTGTAATAGTTATTACAATTTAATGCTTACATACACATAATAAGTGTTATTAACCAATTTAAATATGTTTATCATGGTGAACATTTTATAACAGAAATGATTATAGTAAACCAGTAGCTTAGGATGTGTATAAAAACCGAACTCCACAAAGAAGACTTTAGAAATAAAATTACTGACTTATCTTTACATCAAGCAAAATTTGGGTTTGGGGGGGGGGGTAATAACTTAAACCATGGCATTAAAATATATTTTTGTTAGAATATAGAAAAAAACAAATTCTTATATTAATTTTTATAGCGAAAGAAAGTTATTTCTCTGTTTAAAATGCTTTTCATTTTTGCATTTTCTTGTATTCCTAGCAAAAATATTATTGCTCTTGGATGCACACTTGTGTTTGTTAAATTACAGCTTTCAACATCACTGGTAACTTATTTGATTTCACTCCTTTATCTTGCATCACTTGACCTTATTTATTGGCTTCAATCATCTGCTCACCTTCAGAAATAGTGATCAACTGAAGGCTATTTTATGTATTTAGATGACTAGAAAGAATTTTTTGTTTGGAATATTATTTATTTAGTTTGAATAAAATTAAACATATTTAGTACTTTGTATAAACATGTGCTATTTTAGTGGAAATGCACATTCATTGTTTAGGTGGAAAGGTAATTTGAGGAAAATTTAATAATAGAGAGATATTGTTCATCTTCTTGCTGATGATTTTTAAATATATTTATATTATGAAATTTGTGATATTGACAGAGCAATGGAGAATATTTGGGGGGGGGGTAAAGAAAAATGGACTTTCGATTAACAGAGCTAAGATAAAACTGATAATTTTGGGATATTCTCACTAAATAAAATAATCGTAACAACTTATCCTAGAATCCAGTTTGACAATCACATTTTATACTACTAGGATAGAGTGAAAGACTTAGGACTTATACTTTGGACAGTAGAATGACTTGGAATGATAACGTGACTGAGACGTGTAATAGGTTTTTTGCTGGGATCCACTCTTTGTAAAAAATGCAAACTGCTTGCCACTCAAAATTAGAATACTTCTAGTAAAATCCTTAATATTACTTTTCTTACTGTGACATCGTAGTCAATGACATGTCTGTTGTTCTGGCTAACAAGTTGCAGCGGGCACAGAATTACTGTGTGCGATTTATTTTTGGCGTAAAACGTGATGCTTGTGTAACTCCTTATTATAAAGAACTTAAGTTTTTTAAACAATTTCCTTCTTTTCATATTTTAATATGTTGGATACGGTTCTACAAACTGGAGTGCCGAATTATTTGGAAGAAAAGTTTGTTTTCACCTCTGAAATCAGTGCAAAGGGTGTGAAAAGGAGTAATTAGTTTTTGCATAAGTATGAATGTTTGATATAAATAAATTTCATTTGCTTTAGTTTTTATAAAGTAATTAATTATTGCTTATTTTAGTATTGTAGTGTCTTTTTTATGTTAATATGTATGAATGTGCTTGTGTATGTGTCTAAATACATATAACATACAGTTTAAATGAACATTTTAATTCTAAATTTCAGTTTGTTGTTAGTTTAAGTTAATTTTTAGTATTTTCTTTGTTATTTTTTCATTGTTCATTGTTTTTTAACTGTTATCAGTTTGCTGTTAGTTTCAATTTGGTTTCTGTTAGTTGTTTATATTTCTTTGTTATTTTTAACTGTTCATTGTATTATTTATATATGTTGTTATACAATGGGGTTAAGTGGTAGAAAAGACTATACAGTCCTAACCTGCCCCCTAAATAAAGACAATTCAAATATAAATTTCTCTCCCTCACAACTTGTGCTTTAAGGGAATATTCGTCCGTCCTAGGGTCATTTGTTGGAATCACATTTCTGTTATATATACAGATATTTTGTAATGGACTTTTTTTGTTAGAAATATTCGTAAACTAATAATCTAAGCTCAACTCTCAAAAATTATGATATAATCTATTATGCGAAGGAACTAAATATTAAACACTTCTACACTGTTTTTATGAGAGATGATTTTACCAAAACCATACTAGATTGAATGCAGCATTATCAACTTAGGTGATAGTACTTCTAACTGTATGCATTGGACGTGTTATCTTAACAAAATGGCTTCAAATTCTTCAATTTTCCTCCTGTCCGGCAGCTGCATCTTAGACAGCGGCAAATTTGCTAAGGGGAGGAGCCCCCGCAGCCAGATGTCCTTGGAAAAGGTGGCAATAATACGCTACACCTATTTCCCCTATACTTGACATTGGATACACTGTCAGTATAGATAGATGTAAAACCACTCTTGTTCTGGATAATATGCATATATAGTTTAAGGTCCTGAATCTATAGTTTAATTCAGTTTCCTGGATCGCATGTTTTGGTAGATTTTGATTTTTCAGGCTGTAACTAGCTTTTGGTAGGTAATGAAAAAGTCGTGATAAGTCTTAGTAAGGATGGTTCACCTGGTGTGATCTTATATTTGTTGATAAGATTTTGGTTTGCAGCTATGGATATAATTTAGGTCTTCAGCCTGTTTGCAGCTTGTCCATAGTCTGCCACTGCGGCTTGTAGACTCGTTTGGAGTATTCCCAGAATCATAGAGCCAACTTTTCTCTGTGGATTTGCAGGGTTCGATTTGTGTTTGGGCCACAATAGAGGTTGATTTTGCGGCAACCAGTAAATACCCTCAAGGTTCTATTTTGTACGAAATTGAGTTATTTGTACTATTAGAGCTGGCTGTGATAGTGACTTCACCTCCATAATCTAGTACTGGTCTGATATATAATAAGTAGGTGGTTTTCAGTACATCTTGCTTGGCTCCCATTTGTTCGCTGTCAATCTGTTTAGTAGCTGTGTTCTTTTCATAGCTTTTTCTGCCCAATTCTCTCAATGTAAGGATACCACGTTACCCGTCTATCCAAATCGATTCCCAGGTATCTGGATATGTTACTTTCTTTCAGAGCTGTGTCCCCATAGTAGAGGTTAGTCCTCGGCACCTTTGTAAAAAGTTGTAAAAGTTTAAATACAGTTTTTGTGGTATTCGTTGTTGTTGCGTTGTGTCCACAGTTCCAATTTCATCAGTTTTTCATTTAGACATATTTTACGGCTGGGATGATTTTGCTGGTACCCCAGATAAATAGCATAGAGTAATGCCAGGCATGTCTCTTACTGTGTCGAGGATGTTGTTCACCATCAGGTATAAGAGAGTAAAGTTCATTACGGCACCCTATGCCAGTCCTTGCTTTTGGTTTCGAAACTTTGAGTTGCAGTTCAAGTATCATACTTGTATCAGTCTTTGTGACACAAAAGACTTGCTCCATCTGAAGAAGTTCCCTAAAACCCTAAATATGGCCAGTTTATAGGTAAGAAAATATCGCCAGAGGGTGACGTATGCAGCCTTTAAGTTTACAAGAAATGCGGGAATAGACTTCATCCTATGGTAGCCATCTTTTACATACTGTGTGAAGTTAACCACATGATGATCCCTTATGCTTTGATGTTTGCAAAATTTTGCCTGAGTATCATCTATAATTCCCTGAGCTTTGAAGATTAGGTTGAGTCTCTTTATAACCATCCTTTCAGCCACTTTAGGTTCTTGTCAAGGAAATAGGTCAACACCTCATTTGATGTTTCGTTTGAATTCTAAAAATTTAACATCATTGTGGCCTCTTACATTCCAGTATACAATCCAGAGACTAGTGCCAGAGCTTTGAGGAGGGATGATTTTGTAAATTCCTTTAAGCAATGGTTTTGTTGTATGTTTCTTTGAAGTCATATTAGCGCATTAAAGACAAACCTCATATAGATCATTTGACACTACCCAGGGAACATGTGCTGCAAATCCCTCAATAGTATGGAGTAAAATAAATACTCCATCGAATCGTTTATTGTGTTTTCTCCTTAGGAGGAGATATGTTGCATTTTTAGAGAAATAAAAACAATTGTATTTTGTTTCTGCTCTTAGAGCTTATACTTTCCAGTAAAATTGTATCAAAGTGGGTGGGTGTGTGTGGGGTTGTGTGTGTGTGTGAAGTAACTCGTTTGAAGGTTCCTGCCAGAAGAAAAAACATGATTTTTATTTTATTTTAAATCTGCACTAATGATTTTAATGAAATTCTCCCCTGGTATCTTATTTCAGGAATTACTAATAATAAAACCAAAACAAAACATCCATAGAGCTGTGATAAAACCCTAATTTTTAATAATGAGCTTCCAAATTTCAGTAATATTTTAACTAAATATGAAGATTAATGATCACCGCCTATGGTTAAATCGGAAGTAAAAGAAAATTATAGTTCAGGAGTAATTGACAAAACAAAAGTTAGATAAACCTACCCCACAGAAGTAAAATTCCAATATTAATCAAATACAATTTCACAGTTAATAATGGAGTTTATTACACAAGCAAAGTAAGTTTAGTTTACATTTAACTATACACAAAAAAATTAATATTTTGTATAACAAATTTTCCAAAAGGTGATAAGGAGGCTTTTCTCTATATATATACTTATTTTCTGTAAAAAATACATTACAGTAAACTCTGTAATTTAAAAAAAAAAATCTTTTTTCTCCAATTTACATTGCATAGTATAGAGAAAGTTTAATGATTGTTCAGGAGAAATAAAATGGTGTGTAGGTTTTCATGAAAATTTTTAGTCTTGTAAATTGTCCATAAATATGTCTTTTAAAATAACTTCTACACATTAAACTACAAACCCTACTTTGATCTATTAGATTTGCGAGTATATTTTGGCCATATCTCTAATGTTTTTTTCATTTGTTAATAACTAAAATTTGCTTTAACATTACTCAATTTGTAGACACTACTGACCCAAACAAAACATATTACTTGTCATCTCTCCAAATATTCAAGAATTATCAATCACACAGATATAAACTATAGACGCAATACAGGGTATTTGTGTCCTAAGACAATGCCCATGCTTCATTTTTATGTTTTGACAGCCAAATCCCAAACTGATATATGTGGTAGATAACAACAATAAATATGGGATGTAAGAAAGTTTGTGCAATATTTTACACCATTTATTTTTGTATTTGAACATTTTATTTGGCTTCTGAAGCAAGTTGATAGTACTCACCTGGTCATATATCTAGTGAGCATTACACAAGATGTAAACAAGTTGATAATACTCACCTGGTTACAAATCTAGTAAACATTTACAGAAGAGGGATAGAATATCAATAAAAGACCTTTCAGAAAAATCACTTAACTTGTGTTAATTCTACTGACACTTCATAATAAAATATGAAGTGTGTCTTATCTTTATACCGTTCTCTGATCTCATTGGTATAGGTGAGACATACTCGAGTTGAGAGTCTTAACTTGGCTAAAACTAAAATTAATGTTACTTTCACAAATTAAAACCTATTTTGTACTTTCATACCGGTTATGTCTCCAATTAACAGTTTTCTCACATAGGCTTTAGTTTGTTAGTTTAAATATCTGTGAAATACATATTGTTCTATTTTTTTTTATTTTTAAAAGTGTGCCTACACAAATAATTATACACCTCACATACGCTTAAAAACATATGCAAATCTTTAGTTGCTTTGCCAACATCATCAAACGACTAAACAAAATTCTATAAATACAAACTTGCAACAATAAGTTAATATGTATCATCTTAAAATGAATTTCTTATGATTACTGCTTGCAAATTTAACAAAAATTAACTAATGTACTGACATTGTCCAATTGGTAACTCATAGAACTAATCAAGATTAGGTTATCCAAGATAATTTAAATTATATTCCATATATTTTCCTGTTTTAAATCCTCAGAATCACCATGTAGTTATTTAAATTTAACATTTATATCAACAGTTTTTACAATTTTTCCCATTTCCAATAAAGACATATTTTACATTTTAAAGTCCATTATAATGTATATGTAAAATTTTTGGAAGTTATTTCATGATTAAGATTTGAATTGTGAATGTTGGAAAGTTATCAGGTTTGTTTTTTAAATTTTTAATTTCGTCTACAAACTTTGAAAAGGATTTGTACATGCTAGCATTTCGCAATGTAAATAAATGTAATAAATTAAGAGAAATTGATATTTTTTATAAAAACTTTAAATGCATGATAGTTTCTTCAGATTAAAGAATTTCTCAAAAAACAGACCTAGAAAATACTGTAAAACTTGTTGAAAAATTAGTTTTTAAAATGAGTTATATTTTTATTAACTTTTGACTTTTTTACTGTTTTGTAAGCAACTCTTATTATGGTAGTTATTACAGTGAGTAACTGGAATTTTTTAGGTTGAAAATTAAAATCATGCTGTTACAACAATATTTGTAATTGACATGTTAATTCCTGAAATTACATACATTATTTATATAAATGAAACACAATATTATATCTTGTAAATTCTATGACTTATTGAGTCTTGCCAGTCATGGTTTCGCCAGTTACGGCATTTACAAAACAAAACAGCCGTTCTATGAGCCAATAAAATTTCTTTCGTATTCAATCATGTTGATGTTCTGAGGTCGTGTGTATCTACCGTGTTCATTTATTATTGTGTTTTTCGTCAGACACTGAGGTCTCCCAACTTGCCTCGTTGCCAAAGTGCCTAAATGTCCACCATGCCGGGTTGAAGGTGACTATTTATACTTCCTTCTAACAGTTTTGCTTTCTGATTTGTACAACTTTGAGTTGTCATAACTTTTCAAGGAATTCTCCGATCTTACTGAAATTAAGTGTAAACCATCAAAAATCACATTCTACACATTTTTTAAACGTAAAAAATTATTTTTCTCATTAAGGCAGATTAAATATTGTATTTCTGTTTCATTTATATGGAGTTCTACCACATTTTTCAGTTGATAGTATAAATAGTGCATTGTTTACATTCTACAATATTTATACCAACTGAACTACAACAAAGGAAAAGGCATCAATAAAATATCATAAACATGTTATTTTTTTAAATAATGATTAAGTCACTGTATATGCTAATTGAAAATGCTGATTAGGTTTATAATTTTGGTTGCTCCTTGACTTTGGTTATATGATTTAATTATTTTTAGCAAAATACAAGACGAAGTAAAGAATGAATTTCAAAATCCGTGTCCCATTATAGATATTTGTTTAATCATTTTAAATTGTAATTGAATGACTTTATAATTTAAACACATCACCACGGTTATTAAAATTATAGAAGAGTTATAAACTCTAGCAATTGGTATTATTAGAGTGTAGTTAGAACCAACATAAGATTTTTAGATTTTGTAAGTTTTTGTTAGTTGACAAAAATCATGGTCAGCATACTTTCCAAACAGCCTAGTTGACGGGAACAGATGTAGATGTTTATAATTATTCAAATGTAACAACATATGTATTGAAACATAAATAAAAACAAGTGTTATTTATAGGTTAGCATTTAAATCCTAGACCATGCACAATGCCTACAAAATGTACATTCTAAATTTAATTTCCATTTGCAACTTTGGACACTAGTGTGTTCAGATATTTATAGACCATGAAATTCTGGATGAAAATGATCTCTAGAAACAATTCAAAATATACAAATAATAATCTGGTACTAGAATCCTATCATGATTACAGTGCATTCCTTATATAACTTTGTTATTTTGAAAGTAAAAGTGTTCAATATGAATGTGGGGCTTAATTAGGTGGAAAATCAAATCTAGGCTGGGAAATAGATCCTAAACTTCAGTCTGAAAGATTAGTCACAAAACACTTCCTTTCTGTCTATTGTTATAATTTTCTATTCCTTTCAAATATATAAATTGATTATTACCTTTTTTCTTTAGATTTTGACTGTAAATTGTGTTTAAATGCTTTAATCCATGGTGTTTAAAATGTCTTCCTAATTCTTTAGTTTTATACATAACAGTTTCAAAATGGATTGATTTATTTTTCTATAATTAATTGTTTTTGAAATACAATATTGGAGAAATTTTTTGCTGGGCTCATTAAACATTATAAACATAACTCAAATATATGAAATTAAACTCAGTTTTAAAATTTATTTTTTGTTATTGTATAAACAACTTTTGCTATGGATATTTGGAAATAATTTTGAAAAAATTGAAAATTTGTTTGTATTTTGTTAAAGTTGGGTATCTCGTCTTATTCTCTTATATAAACTTTGACTGGTTATTGGTACGATGGTAAATTTTAAAAATAAATTTACGTTTTACTCTGGCTTAGTAAGTGGTAAAATGTTAGGTGATTTTAAAAACTACATTTTCATTAATATTGTGTAGTAAACATGGCAGGCTCAATTTAATTTCTAATTTATATTAATGAGTGTGAAGTTTGCAAACTTACCACTATTAAGTGTTTATAATAATAGGAGACGTAGTGGGTGTATGTTGGCTGGAAACCATGGTTACAGCCGGCACAAAATCAATAACTCTATCCACTACCTATGACAGATCTTGCCTCCTCAACAGACGCAACTCTACTGAAATATTTTCATAATTTAATAATAAACCATTTTCATTTCCAAATTTTAATTTCATTGATTAACTAACAAATATACTAATCAAACAGATTTTTTATTTATTATTTTTTTTTTTTTTAATGTTGAACAGTATATGGATTTTTTTCTCTTTAATATGATAAACAATTATAAATATTTTATATTGCTTATTAATAAAAAAAGAAACACACATTTTACCATTAAAGTATTTGTTTATTATGCTAACACATACTGACCATGATAAATCTTTAACACCTGTGAACATATAAAATTGTTTACAAAAAGTTTATTTAAATGCAGTATCTAAACTAACAAACATAATTGTAGGCTTATATATGACTTTACTTTACCATTCCATTACTTTATCATAAAGAAGAATTCAAAAAATATAGTCTGTCCCCTGGTAGAGTGCTGGCAAGGTAGATGGAGGAAATGCATGTGCAGGTACTATAACCAACTTTTTTGGTCGTCTGATGTTTTCATTGAGTTGGGGTTAACAGCATCTAATAGATAAAAGGATGATGGATAATCGTTGTTTTACTGTATGCCTATTACCTATATCATACTCTTATTGTGTGGCCACTAACAAACACAAGGTGTTATAGTTGTGTCCTTTTTATGAATTTAGGCACAATACAAATTATATTTAAATAATTTAAAGAACAAATTTTAAATAGTCTACCAGAAAACTTTGTTCATCGTTTTGTGTAAAAACATGAAATAAAATTTGGGAATATATTGGTAACAGTGTGACATCCGCCCAGAAGACAAAAACATCTCATTTTCCAATGAATTCATTTTTAGTATCCATGTCATTAATTGAATAGAATAAAAAATACCTTACCTTAATATTCGTCACTTGACTTCTTCAGGACATCATCAGATATCAAGTTTTGATCACTCATACAAGGTCGTTACATCAAAATAAATTACACAATACACAACTAAACTCTACTTCGTGAGTTATCAGTAAAAAATCGCCCATGTGGCTTTTATTAAAGACAAAATTTCTCAAAATTGAGTGTACTGATTTTGTTCAAATTTATTGTTAATCTGGAAATTATTAACCAAATTTTTGTACAAAAACATAAGTAAAAAATATTATGGTTCAGGAATAATTTGCAAAGTACAAAAATATACCAAATTAAATATGATTTATGCTGAGGATGTGTTTATGGTATAAACAAAGCAAATTTTGGCCCTAATTTAATTATAGAATATTTTTGTTTTTTTTTACTTACTGGCAACTACCGAATTGATAATATTTTTGGTGATAAACAGTTTGGTGGGGTTTTTTTTCCATAGAGCAAAATTATACAATCATGGTGTTGCTGCACATGACCATGTGGTTAGTCCTAGTAGACTGTAACTATCCTAGTATAATGTTTGCCCTTGATCTTCACAACCATAAGATGGGTCAGGTAATTCCTAGAGATTTTAAAATTATTTCATGGAATATATATGGTATATTTTTTACTGAGTTTGTCGATCACTGCTTTGATACTAATTATTTATTTTATACATATTTGTTTTCGCCATTTCGACTACTGATTAATAATTAGATATATTAATGAGACTTACCGTCACAATAGTCTATATTTGTAGGTAGTTATATCACTACGGCCATTTCGGCTATTCAGCCATTTTCAAGTGTTTTATGCTGGGTTTTCCCGTTGTCTTAGTTTAAAAAATCACAAATCACGAACACACGACACATAACAGACACACAAGTTCTTTAAACATTTAATACGATGCAGTAGGCCCACTGTCACAACGCGTACTCAGTACAACTGAATAGCCGAAACGGCCGTAGTGATATAACTACCTACAAATATAGACTATTGTGACGGTAAGTCTCATTAATATATCTACTTATTTATTTTTGTTGTTAATTGTGATAAATTAATGAATGGACCAATTAATAGTGAGAGGGGGTTTACAGTTGTATGTTTGTTTTCACATTTCGTAATTTATTTTGTTGTTTGGTTTATATAGAATCAGTAGAGATTTAATTTGGAGATGTCTATGGTTTTCTGTGTAGGCGTTTGTGGTACATTAGAATTTAAGCATTGTTGTTTCAGCTGTTTCTTGCCCTTGACAACAGGCCAACTAGTTTGCCTTCAAACTATTCTCAGAATGTCCTCACTCACTTTTTTTTACGATTTGTGCTGATTTAAAATTAAAACACAGCATATTAAGAAGAACGGTTTGGCATCTGCATTTGTTTAACATTTCAGTTGCTCAACTCCTCACTGAAGATTAAAAATAAATTGTTCTTTTATGTTTTGCTGTGTTTAGTTTAAATAGTCTTTTATTCATTTACTTTCTTGTTAAAATTGTATTATTATTTTATATTCAAAAGCCTATTTTATATTAAATTTCATTTATAAATAAATATGTTTAATATTAAACTATCTTATAGGAAATACCTATAATGATTTGCCTATTATATGATTTTTTTTTGATTTTTTTTTATTATTAGGCCTATTATTATTAAACTTGAAAAGCACAACGTATTTAAATATGAGTAAAAAGATTTAAAATTTTCTGTTCTCAAAAAATATTCTATAGCTTTATCCACAAACTAACATAATAAATGCATTCATCATTTAATTCCACATTTTTGGCTTAGGCAACTGTCACCCCCCCCCCCCTATCATTCTTGTTCCGGTGTAAAGTAGAAATACAAATGAATTATTTTTAACATTATCAAATGAGGAAAAACTAACTGCAACCCAAACAACAACAAAAGTTTTAAATATTGGATGAAGAATAATTACTTGAAAATGATTAAATAAAGTGAGAGCTAATATAAATGTTTATTTTGCAATGCATTTAAGTTGTATTAGACATGTTTAAAAGTGTATTATGCATATATTTTTAGTTAATTGAATAAATATTATTATTTAAAGCTCATAAATTATGGTATGGAATTAGTCAAATATTTAATTATAAAATATATACAAATCAAAATATACACACACCACAAAATAAATATGCAATAAATAATAACATAGCAAACAATATTACAAACATCAAAAGTATATTCCAAAAACAATATATATAATAATAAAACAACAACAAACAAACAAGTAATGGCTCTGTAATGTACAAGAAAATAAACAATGTAATCAGATCATAAAAAATCATACCAAGCACAAAATCATGGTGCTTTATATCAACTAACTGTCCTAAATCTAAAAAAATTCTATTAATTAAATTTGCTTACATCTAGCCCTTCTTTCAGTTAGGGATACAAATAACTTCAATGACATTAATTTTTACTTATGTTTCTCTTCTAGTTTAAAGTTTAGGCTGTCTTTTCTGAAATCAAATCTTTAAATCTGCTTCTATTCCTCTAACCAAAACATAAGAACATTCCTCTGTTTTAAGAACATCTATTAAATTTTGTCAACATTGGAGTCACAATATAGACAGAGATGATTTGGCACAAGTGCAAAGGGGATTAGGGCTAAAATATTCTAAACTCTTTGATTTGGGGTCTAGCACAGGTTACGGTTTAGGTAAGCTGTCACAGTGATAAAAATTTGGTGTATGTGGTCAACTAAGTAATGAAGTGCATGTATTTATTAACAAACATAACTCTAAAACAAAGAAAAAAAAATATGTAAATGTTAAATTAATTAATCAGTTATTTACCCATATCAGTAGCAATAAATATCACTGCAAATTTGTCCCTACATTTACGACAAATTAGAAGTAACGGAAAAAATTCTTTACATTTATAGATTTTTCCAACAATCAGTAGTACAACGATTGTGGTCGTATGTACAGCTCAAATGTGTCTACCGATTTTAATCAAATTTAGTATGTGGAGATATTTTGATAATATCTCGGCGTTAAGTTTTTTTTTAATTGTTTAATAACAAAGTTTGCGTAGCCCCCATTATAAAAACACAAAATTATAGTTTTATGAAAATCGACTGTTACGATTATCATAGCATTTTTAATATATAAAGGATATATTAGGATAATTAATATCAATTAACTTTTTTTTAAAATTGATTAATAAATGCATGTGTGTATAAAAATCTTCTTTTTTTTTATTGCAGGTTAAATATCAGGGGTTTATGAGTACAAATAATTAATACAGTTGGGCTAAATTTGTTTGAATTTTAGAAGACAATTTTTTTTTTTTTTTGAATCTAAATGTTGTAAACATTTTAATATCTTGCTCTATTTTTTGGCACCACTGAAAAGGTTTCCTCCTTTATATGTTGTGCAAGATGACATTCTCAAGTTATATAGATGTATAGTTTACATTAGTATATCTGAAAGGATTAATGAAGTATGTTTGAAAGGTCTAATAATGTAATTCCCTCTTTTTGTGTTAACAGTTGGACAAGATTTCTGATAGTTTTTAATGGTTGAATATTCTTTGATTCATTGTTAACTAGGTTGAGCTTAAACTCATTAGTCAAAACCAAATTATTGTACTAAAATGTAAGGAAATTAAATTAAAAGATATGACTAATTACAATGTCGACATATTGTCAACTGTTTTCATATATTAGTCATTATATCTCCTGGAAGTAATTACAAACAGCCTGAAGCGTCATAATTGAAGGTAGTATTTCTCATATTTGATACAAATAATCTGAATGAAATATGGCGGATTTTAAAAAGACACACAAAACTGCATTTCCAAAATTGTTTTAAAATTTGACTTAAATTTATAAAACTAAACATAGACCACTTTTTTGTTGGCTCACTTTAAAAAAATAATAATAATAAATAAAAACCTTCCAAGAATATATTTTAATGAATATTTATAAAAGTAATTTTTATTATTAGGTTAATATTGAGTGCAAAAGAAAGCAACGATTATGGTACTTTACTCGCTTCCACTCTGCAAAGTTGTAAGGATTTTTTTTAATTGGATAAATTCTTTGTCGTATGACCTATCAGTGTTGATATTTCTTTGTAACTACCTAATGCATATAGAAGCATTTTATTGACAAGTATTTTAAAAGTAAAATAGTACCAGTATTCTCTATCAATATTGAATGAGGAGATATAAATATGTTTCACAATGATTGCTGTGTTGTCTACTTCTGATTCATCATTGAACTACTTTATTCCAATTGCTTTTAATCTAGTTAGGCTTTAATATAATCAAATACACTTTATGATCTCTAATTTTTTGCCAATTACCAATTTGATAGTTAAATTACCCTTGGCCTAATGCCCAAGTTGTTATGACATAAAGTAAAATAACAACTAATAAGTAATTTCCGTTCACTCGAGGTTACTCCAAGATTGATAACAAAGTGTGATAAGATTACTTTTCTGTGTGTATTTGTCTCAGGAGTGAACAGGGGAGAGAGAATTGGAATAGAAACCCTGACTCCATCGGATTGTTGTTCTAGTAGGGGTTTTGAGGTGTAGTCCTCTTACATGTCATTGTTGTTTAAAGGCAAAAAACCTGTCATCTTCCAAAAAAAAGAGAAAAGACTATAAAATAAAATCGAGCCCTTGAATACTTTAATAGTATCAGTATTTGTATCTGCTATATAAATCAACCTGAAAAACTAACTGTGGTGAAGAGGTCTGGTTGTAGCTATACTGAATAATTAATTGTAAGCATTGAAGGAAAACAGATGAATATTGCATCTTTGAGCAATAATTTAATTTTTAATTGTTGAGCAGTGTTTACATTTTTTCATGTTCTCAAGAGTCATAGTGATGGATTCACCAAAGTAATCCTTCAGCAAAATAATAATACTAGTTATACATAATAAGAAATCTAAAATGATTATTTGTAAATTTTGCTCAGTTGACAAAAATTTAACAATATTAACAATAAGGACACTGAAGTGCCCTTTTTGAATTTATTATTAATATTTTGAATATAAAAACTACTAACATGGTAGGAGCTGATGAATTTTTGACATTGTTTGTCTGTTCCAAGTGTATACATTGATCACTTTGTTTACAAAAGTTTGTTAGTCTTATTTTAGTCTCTAGACTTTTTTTTCAGTTTTAGATCTCAAAGTTTTTAAGTCCTATCATAAGATCAAAGTATAAAATTTTGATTTACACAGCCATTTTGATCAAATTTGGCTGAAATGTATTCTCTAACACCAAGCCTATCATATTGATCCACGTGTACAATAGGAACACACATCAACTCTAGCAAGAGTTAAAGTCAGGCGTTAATA
Organism: Aphrophora alni; assembly: GCA_963513935.1. NCBI lineage: Eukaryota > Metazoa > Arthropoda > Insecta > Hemiptera > Aphrophoridae > Aphrophora > Aphrophora alni. Next base: position 26,045 of record CAUPSG010000861.1, on the reverse strand, counting down.
AGGTCAAAAACCAAAAATGGACCATTAAAGATGGTAAATCTCAAAATCGGCTTTAAACAATTTTGATTTAACATTTGTATTAAATAATCTCATCTATATGACAAAACTTATTGATCACTGTATCAATCAAATTCAAATAAAAAGTTTAAAAAATAATGATAATAAACCATGACTGCTGTTATTGAATAGATATAATATAATATATTGATTGTTTGTCATTCAGATTGGGATTTGTCTATCTTTATGTAAGAACACATATCTTTTGTGTAATTAAATTCTTTATACTATAGTAATTCAGTGGTCGTCACATTTTTACTATAAACCCTGGTTTATTGTTAATAATTACTTTAATTATAAACTATGGTTCACACTAAAAATATGTTTAATTACATTTGTACTCCGTATCTAAAAGATATTTTAGTGATTTTGTAATTAATATTGAATTCCATGTTATTTGTATTCCCCATACCTTCACTTGAACTCTCATTTCTACCAATTAAGACTCTAAGAATCATTTTAAGTGTTTAATAATTTAAAGTGTTTTGCATGAAATTGTGTGTGTTAATCATATTTCCACGTTTCACTCATTTGAATTCCTCTCTGAAACAATTTAAACTTTAATAAAATTAAAATTTTTATTACATGATTAGTTTACTCCTCATTACGACTACCAGATGCCATCATTTACAAAGTACCTAAATTGTATTTTCTTTTCTTTTTTTTTTTAATGTTGTTTGCTCTTTATACATTTACTCAGATCTTCCTGATATGACATGAAATCAAATCCCCTTTTTTTCCATCCATCACTAAGTGAAATGTATGTTTAAAAAAAACCTGGTTTGCGCATACAATTTACAAAATGTATTCAGTGTTCCAAATCTTTCACTCTTGTATAAAGTGCTAGAAAAATAACAGTGTTTTAATCGCCATGTATTTGGCAACAGTTGTTAGCCTGTTAAGAGAATACAAACGTGATAATGATCTTCTATCAATAGCACTCGGGCAACTTTAATATCTTTCTTTTGTGGTAGAGTAGTTGTAAAAAAGTCTATATGAAGGAAATTTAAGGGGTACTTTATTTTAAAGGTCTATTTTAATTAATTATTGGTGGACAATTATTTTTTTATCTAAGCCTTCAATTTAGGATGATTGCTAGCTAAAAAATTTTTTAATGATAATTTAATTATCTGCCATTTTGGGGTGATTGTTAAAGATAGGTGAGTTTTTCTACATTGTTTACAAAAATTATTGAAACACTAGGTTTTTATATTTTTATATATATATATATATTTTTGTTACTTGTTCATCTTCCCAGAATGTTTACTAAATGTATTTATATTTTCATTAATTCTTTATTGACAATGACTAAAAACAGTTAAAACCACTGTAGAGGTAGAAAAAAGTTAACATATGTAGTATAGAAGTATATCGTTCTTCGTAGGGATTGACTATCTGTATATAATATTAAATGTACTCTGCAGGGAGTCTATCATAACACTTGACATGAGAATAAAACACTCCCTATACAAATAGATAGATGTTATTCTCTGAAGCACTATAGATAACTGTCCCCTTTGTTATCAGAACACATCATCTGGTTTGATAGATTTCCAACACAATGCACTTTCACAGTCATATATGTTTTCTGAATTACACATTTTTGTTTTGTTTTCCCCCCGCAGAATTTTCTTTTTAATGTTTGCTTTCTTATTAATTAATAAAAAATTGTTGCATTTAATTTCTTCATAGTACAAAATTTTAATGCTTCTTATTTTATTTTTATTATTATTGTTATTATTTAAATTCTTCTCTTAATGTATTAACAGAATAAAGGTAAAATTAAAGAATTACTGCTCCTTCGATATAAAAATTTTGTTTTGGCTTAAATTATACAAAAACAAGTAACAAATGTGTGTATTATCAAAATTTGTACATAATCAAAAAGTTGAATATTGCAGTCACTATTTTGAAGCACTACAATTAAGTAAAACCTACATTGCAAAACCTAATAGTAAAATTATATTTAGTGTTATAAAAAACTTGGAAAATTTTTAATTCATAACAATCAATACATTTAAAACAATTGAAAGTCCTAACCTTTTCTTTTTCTTTTTTTGGAAAAGAATATTTACAGTATTTTCTGCAGCATCCCAAAATACATGGGAAAATTTTATTTTAATTATAAGATTTTTGAAATCAAAAAGTTAGAAATTTACAAAATTCATTTTCAATCTTTAAGTGGTTCTATTTTTATTTTCATTGTACAGAAATCACACTCTTTATAGATGAGATATTCATGTAGCAAATTCAATCATATTTATTTTGTTGCTTTTCAAAGTTATAAATAACAGTCAAAATTTGGGCGAACAATGTATATACTATATTTCATTTTAGTTATCAATATCTAAGACCAAATTTAAAAAAATATTCTGATATCTGTTTATACTGTATCTACAACCCAAACCAGTTATTTTAATGCTTTTTCACTAAACTTCTCTCATTGGCAACTATATATTTTCAATTTTTGTTTTTAAAAGCCGTAGGAGAAATTTAAAAAAAGAAAAACATGACTTGTTTCCTTTCATAAGATGAAATTTAGAAGCTAAATAATGTCCTTTTAAACTTTTTTTTTTATATATACAAATTTTGTAGTTTTATGATTATTAAAGCCCCTAGACAAGTATTTAGCTAAAATTATTCCATTTTTTCATTGTTACTACTGTATAGAATATGGCCTGGGCTATAAAATTATCATTATTCTTCTGGGGTACATTTAATGTTTGTTGATCTTACTATATAACTAGGCTTGCCAGACGTCCCGGTTTGGCCGGGACAGTACCGGTTTTCAGACAACGTCCTGGTGTCCCAGCCGGTTTCCTTCAAGTCCCGGAAAAAATTTCATTTCATTTTAGATGTCCAAAAAAGTCTAAAGTAATTAATTGTGTAGGATTATTAAGGATAATCATGTCATTTTATTCTGCACTGTATGAAAAGTAAAAACTATAGAAGAGTGATGATTTTCTAGTAAATATTATTGTCATCGTATCGTCTTGTTTAGCCAACCGTGACTATACACGATGGGATAGTCTCTCCGGACTGATGATAGAGGTTAGGTTTGATGAAGGAATCTACAGTTAAAGGCTTGATGATTTGTAAAATTAACATTGGATTAGATTGTGATGACTTTTACAACAAAATTAAAACCATAAAAGACTTTCTAAAAAAAGTCCTAGCCAATGAAAAGTCCATGTAAATATTGTCCAAGTTTTATTCATTATTCAAAGTGTTTTTTCTTACTTGTAACTAATAAAAATATTAACATGTTTCAATTTATAAATGTGTCATTTATTATTACCCCTGGTTTAGGTTCCTAATCATTAACGATATCCATAGCATTAGGAATATACTACTCTAAAAACCAGCCAAGGGTGTGGTCCCTTAAATAACCTAGAAGCGGGGGGGTCCCGGTTGAACATTTTAGATATCTGGCAAGCCTATATATAACTCATATATAATCTTTGTTTATAATTTTTTTTCTAGCAAAGATATGCTGTTCACTTGTAAATATATTATCTACATCTCCTTTCATGTGAATAACTCAGCCATGATGGGCCTTAAAAGTTTTACAAAATTGCTCCCCACTTGTTACTCATAGTTTGCCACATTGAGGAGTGGCTTGTCAGTCTGCCTATCACTGACTGGACTTCACTCAGGCCTTATATTGAAATTTATCTTTCAATCAGTATACATATTTTCATAAAAGTTAACCTCAATACCTATATTCCGGTAGCCTTAACTGACCTCATATAGTAGTATAGGAAGTAAATACAAAATTAACTTTACAAAAACAGACAAATGTAATTAGTTATTTTTCTTTATATTAAATTTAAACAAATAATGATTTCTTTATATTAACAAAAAACCTTCCATTATATTAAAATTACCAGTTGTATACCTATTATGGTAATGTGCAGTATTTTTAACTTCTATGTTATATTCTCTCTCTCTCTCTCTCTCTCTCTCTCTCTCTCTCTCTCTCTCTCTCTCTCTCTCTCTCTCCCTCACCTCTCTTCTCTTTCCTTCCCTCCCTCCTAAAATTTTCAACCAAAAAAATCTTTATTTCATTATGCACAACAAATGTGAACAAATTTTACTGTTAAAGACTACATTGGTGTTCTTTGTAATCAAACTTAAGTAATAAATAGAGGGTAAATAGCTCTAAATGTTGATTTTATAGGATTTGCGATTTTAGACAGGGTAACATAGCAACCTATGGTTTCTGTTTATTTTTTACTCATTATTCCCTATATCATGATGTACCTTAATAAAGACAATATTATTATTATTATTATTATCATTATTATTATTATTATTATTATTATTATTATTATTATTATTATTATTATTATTATTACCTTCCAATAAGAATTACAATTTTTGACTTGTCCCCAAAAAATCCAAATTGCCCTATACACAAAAAGTTAGTTTCTCTAGTCCTCTATTTTTTCCAAAATCTTGTTTTTGTTAATTTCTTTAGTCCTCTATTGTCTCCCAAAATCTTGTTTTTTTTTGTATTCACATGTCCAACATTTAATGTAGGGAGAGGGGTTTTTGAAACACCTGGTATGTTAATCGCTGAGGCCTATATAGTAGTCCAACCACCAAATATAGTGACGTCAGATTAATCTAATCTAGACCTTAATAGTGAAAATTCTCCTTAAATGAAATATAAAATGAAGATGTTATTTTTGTTATTAATTATGATACTGTATTAAATATAATGTTAGCTATTACAGTATTATTTATTTCTAAGTCCCTACTCTGGTTCATTGAAGACAAATCAAGATAAAATGAAATATTGAAGAGGAAAGCAATAAAGTTCAGATATCCCTTTTCCATTGATCTGCAATATTTCAAGTTAGAGTACGCTGTTTACCTGTCCTGACATTCAGACTGGCACCGCATTTCATATTTCTATTTTTATATAACTTTCTATTTGCTACATTACCCTCTTTACATTATTAAATCCACATTTTTTAAAAACTGAATACAATTCATATTTTAATTTTTCAGTTTACTTAACTTTTATTTCAAAGTTACATTGTAACAAAAATTACTCTAGTGTAATATAAAATTATTTTTATTTAAAGGTTTCTAATACAAAAACAGGTTTAACAAAATAATTAGACAAACTAAAATCAGTATAAAAAGTTGCAATAATAAGTCAAATTCTAAAAATTTGCATATAGTACATTTTTACTTTCTTACTTATACATAGGGAAATGTTGAGTTTTTGTGTGAACATATCCGTTTTGATGTCCTCCAATTCTATGTGTAGTGCTCTACAGCCCAAATGTATGGACTGATTTTGATCAAATTTGGTTTGTGAGCATACCATATTTCAGAACTTTTTTGTTCATTTTGTCAGTAACTCGTAACTGTTGTGAGGAAAAAAGAAACTAAAGAAGAATAGTTTGTTTTCTAAGACAAAAAATCACTGTTGATTTCAGAATCGGCTGTAACGATTTTGGTCGCTATCACTCCAAAAATACTGGTTTGTGATTGGTAAAATAATAGGAAATCGGCCATGGGCTGTTATAAAATACAAAATTTCTCAAAATCAGCTTTACCGATTTCTTTTAAATTTTAGTGAAATGTGAAGAATAATAATCGAAACCCTTTTGAAAATCAAAAATATGAGAGTTCAAGAATAATACTTAATTGGCAAAAAATAAACCTTGACCGCTGTCATAAAAACTCTATTTTAATCAAATAGGATATATGTCTTAATGACGTAGACAGAACAAGACTCTTATTTAAATACCGCATCTAAATTTTTTTTCAAAGGTCATTTCTCTTTTAATTGATATCTACCGAACTGACAATTAGTTTTGTTCATTTATATTTAGGTTTGGGTGCAGGAGAAAGTTTATGTAATGTGTTTGAACCATTTATTTTTATGAATTTCCTATTAAAATAATTCTAGTTATAGTGATTTCATCTGTAGAAACTCTAGACACTTTGTGCAGAGATTGTCCATTGAACCTACTATCTATCGTAAGGGTAATTTGGTATGGTATTGCTCTATGTAATGCTTTTATATTTTTATGTTGCACTGTATGTGTGTTACTAAACTCTCTGATAGCATTGATTTTACATATATTATAGATAAGTCATCCCCATAGTATTGTTTGAAGTTCAAAAATTAAGAGGCTCTTTTAAAACTATCTTAACTAGCCGAATTAACACTAGTACATTCTCAACTGAACCCATGTTCTATACTTACTTGACAAACTGTAAATTATTAAATGATACCAATGTAAAATAAACAAGCCATCCCCTTTATATTGTTTAAAGTTCATATTAGAGGCTATAGTGCAATCTAATGGCCCATTTCAAGGATAGCATTGCTGCATTGCAAACTGGTACATTCTCAACTAAACCCATGTTATGAAGTTACCCGACAAACTGTAAATTATTAAATGATACCCATATAAAATAGATGAGCCATCCCCTTTGTATTGTTTGAAGTTCATATATTAGAGGCTCTAGTGGAATCTAATGGCCCATTTCAAGGATAGCATGGTGTATTGCAAACTGGTACATTCTCAACTAAACCCATGTTGTGAACTTACCCGACAAACTGTAAATTATTAAATGATACCCATGTAAAAGAGATGAGCCATCCCCTTTGTATTGTTTGAAGTTCATATATTAGAGGCTCTAGTGGAATCTAATGGCCCATTTCAAGGATAGCATGGTGTATTGCAAACTGGTACATTCTCAACTAAACCCATGTTATGAAGTTACCCGACAAACTGTAAATTATTAAATGATACCCATATAAAATAGATGAGTCATCCCCTTTGTATTGTTTAAAGTTCATATATTAGAGGCTATAGTGCAATCTAATGGCCCATTTCAAGGATAGCATTGCTGCATTGCAAACTGGTACATTCTCAACTAAACCCATGTTATGAAGTTACCCGACAAACTGTAAATTATTAAATGATACCCATATAAAATAGATGAGCCATCCCCTTTGTATTGTTTGAAGTTCATATATTAGAGGCTCTAGTGGAATCTAATTGCCCATTTCAAGGATAGCATGGTGTATTGCAAACTGGTACATTCTCAACTAAACCCATGTTATGAAGTTAACCGACAAACTGTAAATTATTAAATGATACCCATGTAAAAGAGATGAGCCATCCCCTTTGTATTGTTTGAAGTTCATATATTAGAGGCTCTAGTGGAATCTAATTGCCCATTTCAAGGATAGCATGGTGTATTGCAAACTGGTACATTCTCAACTAAACCCATGTTATGAAGTTAACCGACAAACTGTAAATTATTAAATGATACCCATATAAAATAGATGAGCCATCCCATTTGTATTGTTTGAAGTTCATATATTAGAGGCTCTAGTGGAATCTAATTGCCCATTTCAAGGATAGCATGGTGTATTGCAAACTGGTACATTCTCAACTAAACCCATGTTATGAAGTTAACCGACAAACTGTAAATTATTAAATGATACCCATGTAAAAGAGATGAGCCATCCCCTTTGTATTGTTTGAAGTTCATATATTAGAGGCTCTAGTGGAATCTAATTGCCCATTTCAAGGATAGCATGGTGTATTGCAAACTGGTACATTCTCAACTAAACCCATGTTATGAAGTTAACCGACAAACTGTAAATTATTAAATGATACCCATATAAAATAGATGACCCATCCCCTTTGTATTGTTTGAAGTTCATATATTAGAGGCTCTAGTGGAATCTAATTGCCCATTTCAAGGATAGCATGGTGTATTGCAAACTGGTACATTCTCAACTAAACCCATGTTATGAAGTTAACCGACAAACTGTAAATTATTAAATGATACCCATATAAAATAGATGAGCCATCCCATTTGTATTGTTTGAAGTTCATATATTAGAGGCTCTAGTGGAATCTAATTGCCCATTTCAAGGATAGCATGGTGTATTGCAAACTGGTACATTCTCAACTAAACCCATGTTATGAAGTTAACCGACAAACTGTAAATTATTAAATGATACCCATATAAAATAGATGAGCCATCCCATTTGTATTGTTTGAAGTTCATATATTAGAGGCTCTAGTGGAATCTAATGGCCCATTTCAAGGATAGCATGGTGTATTGCAAACTGGTACATTCTCAACTAAACCCATGTTATGAAGTTAACCGACAAACTGTAAATTATTAAATGATACCCATATAAAATAGATGAGCCATCCCCTTTGTATTGTTTGAAGTTCATATATTAGAGGCTCTAGTGGAATCTAGTTGCCCATTCAAGGATAGCATGCTGTATTGCAAACTGGTACATTCTCAACTAAACCCATGTTATGAAGTTAACCGACAAACTGTAAATTATTAAATGATACCCATGTAAAATAGATGAGTTATTCCCTTTGTATTGTTTGAAGTTCATAAATTAGAGGCTCTAGTGCAATCTAATTGCCCATTTCAAGGATAGCATGGTGTATTGCAAACTGGTACATTCTCAACTAAACCCATGTTATGAAGTTACCCGACAAACTGTAAATTATTAAATGATACCCATATAAAATAGATGAGCCATCCCCTTTGTATTGTTTGAAGTTCATAAATTAGAGGCTCTAGTGCAATCTAATTGCCCATTTCAAGGATAGCATGGTGTATTGCAAACTGGTACATTCTCAACTAAACCCATGTTGTGAACTTACCCGACAAACTGTAAATTATTAAATGATACCCATATAAAATAGATGAGCCATCCCCTTTGTATTGTTTGAAGTTCATATATTAGAGGCTATAGTGCAATCTAATTGCCCATTTCAAGGATAGCATGGTGTATTGCAAACTGGTACATTCTCAACTAAACCCATGTTGTGAACTTACCCGACAAACTGTAAATTATTAAATGATACCCATATAAAATAGATGAGCCATCCCCTTTGTATTGTTTGAAGTTCATATATTAGAGGCTCTAGTGGAATCTAATTGCCCATTTCAAGGATAGCATGGTGTATTGCAAACTGGTACATTCTCAACTAAACCCATGTTATGAAGTTAACCGACAAACTGTAAATTATTAAATGATACCCATATAAAATAGATGAGCCATCCCCTTTGTATTGTTTGAAGTTCATATATTAGTGGCTCTAGTGGAATCTAATTGCCCATTTCAAGGATAGCATGGTGTATTGCAAACTGGTACATTCTCAACTAAACCCATGTTATGAAGTTAACCGACAAACTGTAAATTATTAAATGATACCCATGTAAAAGAGATGAGCCATCCCCTTTGTATTGTTTGAAGTTCATATATTAGAGGCTCTAGTGGAATCTAATTGCCCATTTCAAGGATAGCATGGTGTATTGCAAACTGGTACATTCTCAACTAAACCCATGTTATGAAGTTAACCGACAAACTGTAAATTATTAAATGATACCCATATAAAATAGATGAGCCATCCCCTTTGTATTGTTTGAAGTTCATATATTAGAGGCTCTAGTGGAATCTAATTGCCCATTTCAAGGATAGCATGGTGTATTGCAAACTGGTACATTCTCAACTAAACCCATGTTATGAAGTTAACCGACAAACTGTAAATTATTAAATGATACCCATATAAAATAGATGAGCCATCCCCTTTGTATTGTTTGAAGTTCATATATTAGAGGCTCTAGTGGAATCTAATTGCCCATTTCAAGGATAGCATGGTGTATTGCAAACTGGTACATTCTCAACTAAACCCATGTTATGAAGTTAACCGACAAACTGTAAATTATTAAATGATACCCATATAAAATAGATGAGCCATCCCCTTTGTATTGTTTGAAGTTCATATATTAGAGGCTCTAGTGGAATCTAATTGCCCATTTCAAGGATAGCATGGTGTATTGCAAACTGGTACATTCTCAACTAAACCCATGTTATGAAGTTAACCGACAAACTGTAAATTATTAAATGATACCCATATAAAATAGATGAGCCATCCCATTTGTATTGTTTGAAGTTCATATATTAGAGGCTCTAGTGGAATCTAATTGCCCATTTCAAGGATAGCATGGTGTATTGCAAACTGGTACATTCTCAACTAAACCCATGTTATGAAGTTAACCGACAAACTGTAAATTATTAAATGATACCCATATAAAATAGATGAGCCATCCCATTTGTATTGTTTGAAGTTCATATATTAGAGGCTCTAGTGCAATCTAATTGCCCATTTCAAGGATAGCATGGTGTATTGCAAACTGGTACATTCTCAACTAAACCCATGTTATGAAGTTAACCGACAAACTGTAAATTATTAAATGATACCCATATAAAATAGATGAGCCATCCCATTTGTATTGTTTGAAGTTCATATATTAGAGGCTCTAGTGCAATCTAATTGCCCATTTCAAGGATAGCATGGTGTATTGCAAACTGGTACATTCTCAACTAAACCCATGTTATGAAGTTAACCGACAAACTGTAAATTATTAAATGATACCCATATAAAATAGATGAGCCATCCCCTTTGTATTGTTTGAAGTTCATATATTAGAGGCTCTAGTGGAATCTAATTGCCCATTTCAAGGATAGCATGGTGTATTGCAAACTGGTACATTCTCAACTAAACCCATGTTATGAAGTTAACCGACAAACTGTAAATTATTAAATGATACCCATATAAAATAGATGAGCCATCCCCTTTGTATTGTTTGAAGTTCATATATTAGAGGCTCTAGTGGAATCTAATTGCCCATTTCAAGGATAGCATGGTGTATTGCAAACTGGTACATTCTCAACTAAACCCATGTTATGAAGTTACCCGACAAACTGTAAATTATTAAATGATACCCATATAAAATAGATGAGCCATCCCCTTTGTATTGTTTGAAGTTCATATATTAGAGGCTCTAGTGGAATCTAATGGCCCATTTCAAGGATAGCATGGTGTATTGCAAATTGGTACATTCTCAACTAAACCCATGTTATGAAGTTACCCGACAAACTGTAAATTATTAAATGATACCCATATAAAATAGATGAGCCATCCCCTTTGTATTGTTTGAAGTTCATATATTAGAGGCTCTAGTGGAATCTAATTGCCCATTTCAAGGATAGCATGGTGTATTGCAAACTGGTACATTCTCAACTAAACCCATGTTATGAAGTTAACCGACAAACTGTAAATTATTAAATGATACCCATATAAAATAGATGAGCCATCCCCTTTGTATTGTTTGAAGTTCATATATTAGAGGCTCTAGTGGAATCTAGTTGCCCATTCAAGGATAGCATGCTGTATTGCAAACTGGTACATTCTCAACTAAACCCATGTTATGAAGTTAACCGACAAACTGTAAATTATTAAATGATACCCATGTAAAATAGATGAGTTATTCCCTTTGTATTGTTTGAAGTTCATAAATTAGAGGCTCTAGTGCAATCTAATTGCCCATTTCAAGGATAGCATGGTGTATTGCAAACTGGTACATTCTCAACTAAACCCATGTTATGAAGTTACCCGACAAACTGTAAATTATTAAATGATACCCATATAAAATAGATGAGCCATCCCCTTTGTATTGTTTGAAGTTCATAAATTAGAGGCTCTAGTGCAATCTAATTGCCCATTTCAAGGATAGCATGGTGTATTGCAAACTGGTACATTCTCAACTAAACCCATGTTGTGAACTTACCCGACAAACTGTAAATTATTAAATGATACCCATATAAAATAGATGAGCCATCCCCTTTGTATTGTTTGAAGTTCATATATTAGAGGCTCTAGTGGAATCTAATTGCCCATTTCAAGGATAGCATGGTGTATTGCAAACTGGTACATTCTCAACTAAACCCATGTTATGAAGTTAACCGACAAACTGTAAATTATTAAATGATACCCATATAAAATAGATGAGCCATCCCATTTGTATTGTTTGAAGTTCATATATTAGAGGCTCTAGTGGAATCTAATTGCCCATTTCAAGGATAGCATGGTGTATTGCAAACTGGTACATTCTCAACTAAACCCATGTTATGAAGTTAACCGACAAACTGTAAATTATTAAATGATACCCATATAAAATAGATGAGCCATCCCCTTTGTATTGTTTGAAGTTCATATATTAGAGGCTCTAGTGGAATCTAATTGCCCATTTCAAGGATAGCATGGTGTATTGCAAACTGGTACATTCTCAACTAAACCCATGTTATGAAGTTAACCGACAAACTGTAAATTATTAAATGATACCCATGTAAAAGAGATGAGCCATCCCCTTTGTATTGTTTGAAGTTCATATATTAGAGGCTCTAGTGGAATCTAATTGCCCATTTCAAGGATAGCATGGTGTATTGCAAACTGGTACATTCTCAACTAAACCCATGTTATGAAGTTAACCGACAAACTGTAAATTATTAAATGATACCCATATAAAATAGATGAGCCATCCCCTTTGTATTGTTTGAAGTTCATATATTAGAGGCTCTAGTGGAATCTAATTGCCCATTTCAAGGATAGCATGGTGTATTGCAAACTGGTACATTCTCAACTAAACCCATGTTATGAAGTTAACCGACAAACTGTAAATTATTAAATGATACCCATATAAAATAGATGAGCCATCCCATTTGTATTGTTTGAAGTTCATATATTAGAGGCTCTAGTGGAATCTAATTGCCCATTTCAAGGATAGCATGGTGTATTGCAAACTGGTACATTCTCAACTAAACCCATGTTATGAAGTTAACCGACAAACTGTAAATTATTAAATGATACCCATATAAAATAGATGAGCCATCCCCTTTGTATTGTTTGAAGTTCATATATTAGAGGCTCTAGTGGAATCTAATTGCCCATTTCAAGGATAGCATGGTGTATTGCAAACTGGTACATTCTCAACTAAACCCATGTTATGAAGTTAACCGACAAACTGTAAATTATTAAATGATACCCATATAAAATAGATGAGCCATCCCATTTGTATTGTTTGAAGTTCATATATTAGAGGCTCTAGTGGAATCTAATTGCCCATTTCAAGGATAGCATGGTGTATTGCAAACTGGTACATTCTCAACTAAACCCATGTTATGAAGTTAACCGACAAACTGTAAATTATTAAATGATACCCATGTAAAAGAGATGAGCCATCCCCTTTGTATTGTTTGAAGTTCATATATTAGAGGCTCTAGTGGAATCTAATTGCCCATTTCAAGGATAGCATGGTGTATTGCAAACTGGTACATTCTCAACTAAACCCATGTTATGAAGTTAACCGACAAACTGTAAATTATTAAATGATACCCATATAAAATAGATGAGCCATCCCATTTGTATTGTTTGAAGTTCATATATTAGAGGCTCTAGTGGAATCTAATTGCCCATTTCAAGGATAGCATGGTGTATTGCAAACTGGTACATTCTCAACTAAACCCATGTTATGAAGTTAACCGACAAACTGTAAATTATTAAATGATACCCATGTAAAAGAGATGAGCCATCCCCTTTGTATTGTTTGAAGTTCATATATTAGAGGCTCTAGTGGAATCTAATTGCCCATTTCAAGGATAGCATGGTGTATTGCAAACTGGTACATTCTCAACTAAACCCATGTTATGAAGTTAACCGACAAACTGTAAATTATTAAATGATACCCATATAAAATAGATGAGCCATCCCCTTTGTATTGTTTGAAGTTCATATATTAGAGGCTCTAGTGGAATCTAATTGCCCATTTCAAGGATAGCATGGTGTATTGCAAACTGGTACATTCTCAACTAAACCCATGTTATGAAGTTAACCGACAAACTGTAAATTATTAAATGATACCCATATAAAATAGATGAGCCATCCCATTTGTATTGTTTGAAGTTCATATATTAGAGGCTCTAGTGGAATCTAATTGCCCATTTCAAGGATAGCATGGTGTATTGCAAACTGGTACATTCTCAACTAAACCCATGTTATGAAGTTAACCGACAAACTGTAAATTATTAAATGATACCCATATAAAATAGATGAGCCATCCCATTTGTATTGTTTGAAGTTCATATATTAGAGGCTCTAGTGGAATCTAATTGCCCATTTCAAGGATAGCATGGTGTATTGCAAACTGGTACATTCTCAACTAAACCCATGTTATGAAGTTAACCGACAAACTGTAAATTATTAAATGATACCCATATAAAATAGATGAGCCATCCCATTTGTATTGTTTGAAGTTCATATATTAGAGGCTCTAGTGGAATCTAATTGCCCATTTCAAGGATAGCATGGTGTATTGCAAACTGGTACATTCTCAACTAAACCCATGTTATGAAGTTAACCGACAAACTGTAAATTATTAAATGATACCCATATAAAATAGATGAGCCATCCCCTTTGTATTGTTTGAAGTTCATATATTAGAGGCTCTAGTGGAATCTAATTGCCCATTTCAAGGATAGCATGGTGTATTGCAAACTGGTACATTCTCAACTAAACCCATGTTATGAAGTTAACCGACAAACTGTAAATTATTAAATGATACCCATATAAAATAGATGAGCCATCCCCTTTGTATTGTTTGAAGTTCATATATTAGAGGCTCTAGTGGAATCTAATTGCCCATTTCAAGGATAGCATGGTGTATTGCAAACTGGTACATTCTCAACTAAACCCATGTTATGAAGTTAACCGACAAACTGTAAATTATTAAATGATACCCATGTAAAAGAGATGAGCCATCCCCTTTGTATTGTTTGAAGTTCATATATTAGAGGCTCTAGTGGAATCTAATTGCCCATTTCAAGGATAGCATGGTGTATTGCAAACTGGTACATTCTCAACTAAACCCATGTTATGAAGTTAACCGACAAACTGTAAATTATTAAATGATACCCATATAAAATAGATGAGCCATCCCCTTTGTATTGTTTGAAGTTCATATATTAGAGGCTCTAGTGGAATCTAATTGCCCATTTCAAGGATAGCATGGTGTATTGCAAACTGGTACATTCTCAACTAAACCCATGTTATGAAGTTAACCGACAAACTGTAAATTATTAAATGATACCCATATAAAATAGATGAGCCATCCCCTTTGTATTGTTTGAAGTTCATATATTAGAGGCTCTAGTGGAATCTAATTGCCCATTTCAAGGATAGCATGGTGTATTGCAAACTGGTACATTCTCAACTAAACCCATGTTATGAAGTTAACCGACAAACTGTAAATTATTAAATGATACCCATATAAAATAGATGAGCCATCCCATTTGTATTGTTTGAAGTTCATATATTAGAGGCTCTAGTGGAATCTAATTGCCCATTTCAAGGATAGCATGGTGTATTGCAAACTGGTACATTCTCAACTAAACCCATGTTATGAAGTTAACCGACAAACTGTAAATTATTAAATGATACCCATATAAAATAGATGAGCCATCCCCTTTGTATTGTTTGAAGTTCATATATTAGAGGCTCTAGTGGAATCTAATTGCCCATTTCAAGGATAGCATGGTGTATTGCAAACTGGTACATTCTCAACTAAACCCATGTTATGAAGTTAACCGACAAACTGTAAATTATTAAATGATACCCATGTAAAAGAGATGAGCCATCCCCTTTGTATTGTTTGAAGTTCATATATTAGAGGCTCTAGTGGAATCTAATTGCCCATTTCAAGGATAGCATGGTGTATTGCAAACTGGTACATTCTCAACTAAACCCATGTTATGAAGTTAACCGACAAACTGTAAA
Organism: Aphrophora alni; assembly: GCA_963513935.1. Classification (NCBI taxonomy): domain Eukaryota; kingdom Metazoa; phylum Arthropoda; class Insecta; order Hemiptera; family Aphrophoridae; genus Aphrophora; species Aphrophora alni. The sequence goes on along the minus strand of CAUPSG010000861.1, from coordinate 10,296 downwards.
TTATTAAATGATACCCATATAAAATAGATGAGCCATCCCATTTGTATTGTTTGAAGTTCATATATTAGAGGCTCTAGTGGAATCTAATTGCCCATTTCAAGGATAGCATGGTGTATTGCAAACTGGTACATTCTCAACTAAACCCATGTTATGAAGTTAACCGACAAACTGTAAATTATTAAATGATACCCATATAAAATAGATGAGCCATCCCATTTGTATTGTTTGAAGTTCATATATTAGAGGCTCTAGTGGAATCTAATTGCCCATTTCAAGGATAGCATGGTGTATTGCAAACTGGTACATTCTCAACTAAACCCATGTTATGAAGTTAACCGACAAACTGTAAATTATTAAATGATACCCATATAAAATAGATGAGCCATCCCATTTGTATTGTTTGAAGTTCATATATTAGAGGCTCTAGTGCAATCTAATTGCCCATTTCAAGGATAGCATGGTGTATTGCAAACTGGTACATTCTCAACTAAACCCATGTTATGAAGTTAACCGACAAACTGTAAATTATTAAATGATACCCATATAAAATAGATGAGCCATCCCATTTGTATTGTTTGAAGTTCATATATTAGAGGCTCTAGTGCAATCTAATTGCCCATTTCAAGGATAGCATGGTGTATTGCAAACTGGTACATTCTCAACTAAACCCATGTTATGAAGTTAACCGACAAACTGTAAATTATTAAATGATACCCATATAAAATAGATGAGCCATCCCCTTTGTATTGTTTGAAGTTCATATATTAGAGGCTCTAGTGGAATCTAATTGCCCATTTCAAGGATAGCATGGTGTATTGCAAACTGGTACATTCTCAACTAAACCCATGTTATGAAGTTAACCGACAAACTGTAAATTATTAAATGATACCCATATAAAATAGATGAGCCATCCCCTTTGTATTGTTTGAAGTTCATATATTAGAGGCTCTAGTGGAATCTAATTGCCCATTTCAAGGATAGCATGGTGTATTGCAAACTGGTACATTCTCAACTAAACCCATGTTATGAAGTTACCCGACAAACTGTAAATTATTAAATGATACCCATATAAAATAGATGAGCCATCCCCTTTGTATTGTTTGAAGTTCATATATTAGAGGCTCTAGTGGAATCTAATGGCCCATTTCAAGGATAGCATGGTGTATTGCAAATTGGTACATTCTCAACTAAACCCATGTTATGAAGTTACCCGACAAACTGTAAATTATTAAATGATACCCATATAAAATAGATGAGCCATCCCCTTTGTATTGTTTGAAGTTCATATATTAGAGGCTCTAGTGGAATCTAATTGCCCATTTCAAGGATAGCATGGTGTATTGCAAACTGGTACATTCTCAACTAAACCCATGTTATGAAGTTAACCGACAAACTGTAAATTATTAAATGATACCCATATAAAATAGATGAGCCATCCCCTTTGTATTGTTTGAAGTTCATATATTAGAGGCTCTAGTGGAATCTAGTTGCCCATTCAAGGATAGCATGCTGTATTGCAAACTGGTACATTCTCAACTAAACCCATGTTATGAAGTTAACCGACAAACTGTAAATTATTAAATGATACCCATGTAAAATAGATGAGTTATTCCCTTTGTATTGTTTGAAGTTCATAAATTAGAGGCTCTAGTGCAATCTAATTGCCCATTTCAAGGATAGCATGGTGTATTGCAAACTGGTACATTCTCAACTAAACCCATGTTATGAAGTTACCCGACAAACTGTAAATTATTAAATGATACCCATATAAAATAGATGAGCCATCCCCTTTGTATTGTTTGAAGTTCATAAATTAGAGGCTCTAGTGCAATCTAATTGCCCATTTCAAGGATAGCATGGTGTATTGCAAACTGGTACATTCTCAACTAAACCCATGTTGTGAACTTACCCGACAAACTGTAAATTATTAAATGATACCCATATAAAATAGATGAGCCATCCCCTTTGTATTGTTTGAAGTTCATATATTAGAGGCTCTAGTGGAATCTAATTGCCCATTTCAAGGATAGCATGGTGTATTGCAAACTGGTACATTCTCAACTAAACCCATGTTATGAAGTTAACCGACAAACTGTAAATTATTAAATGATACCCATATAAAATAGATGAGCCATCCCATTTGTATTGTTTGAAGTTCATATATTAGAGGCTCTAGTGGAATCTAATTGCCCATTTCAAGGATAGCATGGTGTATTGCAAACTGGTACATTCTCAACTAAACCCATGTTATGAAGTTAACCGACAAACTGTAAATTATTAAATGATACCCATATAAAATAGATGAGCCATCCCCTTTGTATTGTTTGAAGTTCATATATTAGAGGCTCTAGTGGAATCTAATTGCCCATTTCAAGGATAGCATGGTGTATTGCAAACTGGTACATTCTCAACTAAACCCATGTTATGAAGTTAACCGACAAACTGTAAATTATTAAATGATACCCATGTAAAAGAGATGAGCCATCCCCTTTGTATTGTTTGAAGTTCATATATTAGAGGCTCTAGTGGAATCTAATTGCCCATTTCAAGGATAGCATGGTGTATTGCAAACTGGTACATTCTCAACTAAACCCATGTTATGAAGTTAACCGACAAACTGTAAATTATTAAATGATACCCATATAAAATAGATGAGCCATCCCCTTTGTATTGTTTGAAGTTCATATATTAGAGGCTCTAGTGGAATCTAATTGCCCATTTCAAGGATAGCATGGTGTATTGCAAACTGGTACATTCTCAACTAAACCCATGTTATGAAGTTAACCGACAAACTGTAAATTATTAAATGATACCCATATAAAATAGATGAGCCATCCCATTTGTATTGTTTGAAGTTCATATATTAGAGGCTCTAGTGGAATCTAATTGCCCATTTCAAGGATAGCATGGTGTATTGCAAACTGGTACATTCTCAACTAAACCCATGTTATGAAGTTAACCGACAAACTGTAAATTATTAAATGATACCCATATAAAATAGATGAGCCATCCCCTTTGTATTGTTTGAAGTTCATATATTAGAGGCTCTAGTGGAATCTAATTGCCCATTTCAAGGATAGCATGGTGTATTGCAAACTGGTACATTCTCAACTAAACCCATGTTATGAAGTTAACCGACAAACTGTAAATTATTAAATGATACCCATATAAAATAGATGAGCCATCCCATTTGTATTGTTTGAAGTTCATATATTAGAGGCTCTAGTGGAATCTAATTGCCCATTTCAAGGATAGCATGGTGTATTGCAAACTGGTACATTCTCAACTAAACCCATGTTATGAAGTTAACCGACAAACTGTAAATTATTAAATGATACCCATGTAAAAGAGATGAGCCATCCCCTTTGTATTGTTTGAAGTTCATATATTAGAGGCTCTAGTGGAATCTAATTGCCCATTTCAAGGATAGCATGGTGTATTGCAAACTGGTACATTCTCAACTAAACCCATGTTATGAAGTTAACCGACAAACTGTAAATTATTAAATGATACCCATATAAAATAGATGAGCCATCCCATTTGTATTGTTTGAAGTTCATATATTAGAGGCTCTAGTGGAATCTAATTGCCCATTTCAAGGATAGCATGGTGTATTGCAAACTGGTACATTCTCAACTAAACCCATGTTATGAAGTTAACCGACAAACTGTAAATTATTAAATGATACCCATGTAAAAGAGATGAGCCATCCCCTTTGTATTGTTTGAAGTTCATATATTAGAGGCTCTAGTGGAATCTAATTGCCCATTTCAAGGATAGCATGGTGTATTGCAAACTGGTACATTCTCAACTAAACCCATGTTATGAAGTTAACCGACAAACTGTAAATTATTAAATGATACCCATATAAAATAGATGAGCCATCCCCTTTGTATTGTTTGAAGTTCATATATTAGAGGCTCTAGTGGAATCTAATTGCCCATTTCAAGGATAGCATGGTGTATTGCAAACTGGTACATTCTCAACTAAACCCATGTTATGAAGTTAACCGACAAACTGTAAATTATTAAATGATACCCATATAAAATAGATGAGCCATCCCATTTGTATTGTTTGAAGTTCATATATTAGAGGCTCTAGTGGAATCTAATTGCCCATTTCAAGGATAGCATGGTGTATTGCAAACTGGTACATTCTCAACTAAACCCATGTTATGAAGTTAACCGACAAACTGTAAATTATTAAATGATACCCATATAAAATAGATGAGCCATCCCATTTGTATTGTTTGAAGTTCATATATTAGAGGCTCTAGTGGAATCTAATTGCCCATTTCAAGGATAGCATGGTGTATTGCAAACTGGTACATTCTCAACTAAACCCATGTTATGAAGTTAACCGACAAACTGTAAATTATTAAATGATACCCATATAAAATAGATGAGCCATCCCATTTGTATTGTTTGAAGTTCATATATTAGAGGCTCTAGTGGAATCTAATTGCCCATTTCAAGGATAGCATGGTGTATTGCAAACTGGTACATTCTCAACTAAACCCATGTTATGAAGTTAACCGACAAACTGTAAATTATTAAATGATACCCATATAAAATAGATGAGCCATCCCCTTTGTATTGTTTGAAGTTCATATATTAGAGGCTCTAGTGGAATCTAATTGCCCATTTCAAGGATAGCATGGTGTATTGCAAACTGGTACATTCTCAACTAAACCCATGTTATGAAGTTAACCGACAAACTGTAAATTATTAAATGATACCCATATAAAATAGATGAGCCATCCCCTTTGTATTGTTTGAAGTTCATATATTAGAGGCTCTAGTGGAATCTAATTGCCCATTTCAAGGATAGCATGGTGTATTGCAAACTGGTACATTCTCAACTAAACCCATGTTATGAAGTTAACCGACAAACTGTAAATTATTAAATGATACCCATGTAAAAGAGATGAGCCATCCCCTTTGTATTGTTTGAAGTTCATATATTAGAGGCTCTAGTGGAATCTAATTGCCCATTTCAAGGATAGCATGGTGTATTGCAAACTGGTACATTCTCAACTAAACCCATGTTATGAAGTTAACCGACAAACTGTAAATTATTAAATGATACCCATATAAAATAGATGAGCCATCCCCTTTGTATTGTTTGAAGTTCATATATTAGAGGCTCTAGTGGAATCTAATTGCCCATTTCAAGGATAGCATGGTGTATTGCAAACTGGTACATTCTCAACTAAACCCATGTTATGAAGTTAACCGACAAACTGTAAATTATTAAATGATACCCATATAAAATAGATGAGCCATCCCCTTTGTATTGTTTGAAGTTCATATATTAGAGGCTCTAGTGGAATCTAATTGCCCATTTCAAGGATAGCATGGTGTATTGCAAACTGGTACATTCTCAACTAAACCCATGTTATGAAGTTAACCGACAAACTGTAAATTATTAAATGATACCCATATAAAATAGATGAGCCATCCCATTTGTATTGTTTGAAGTTCATATATTAGAGGCTCTAGTGGAATCTAATTGCCCATTTCAAGGATAGCATGGTGTATTGCAAACTGGTACATTCTCAACTAAACCCATGTTATGAAGTTAACCGACAAACTGTAAATTATTAAATGATACCCATATAAAATAGATGAGCCATCCCCTTTGTATTGTTTGAAGTTCATATATTAGAGGCTCTAGTGGAATCTAATTGCCCATTTCAAGGATAGCATGGTGTATTGCAAACTGGTACATTCTCAACTAAACCCATGTTATGAAGTTAACCGACAAACTGTAAATTATTAAATGATACCCATGTAAAAGAGATGAGCCATCCCCTTTGTATTGTTTGAAGTTCATATATTAGAGGCTCTAGTGGAATCTAATTGCCCATTTCAAGGATAGCATGGTGTATTGCAAACTGGTACATTCTCAACTAAACCCATGTTATGAAGTTAACCGACAAACTGTAAATTATTAAATGATACCCATATAAAATAGATGAGCCATCCCATTTGTATTGTTTGAAGTTCATATATTAGAGGCTCTAGTGGAATCTAATTGCCCATTTCAAGGATAGCATGGTGTATTGCAAACTGGTACATTCTCAACTAAACCCATGTTATGAAGTTAACCGACAAACTGTAAATTATTAAATGATACCCATATAAAATAGATGAGCCATCCCCTTTGTATTGTTTGAAGTTCATATATTAGAGGCTCTAGTGGAATCTAATTGCCCATTTCAAGGATAGCATGGTGTATTGCAAACTGGTACATTCTCAACTAAACCCATGTTATGAAGTTAACCGACAAACTGTAAATTATTAAATGATACCCATGTAAAAGAGATGAGCCATCCCCTTTGTATTGTTTGAAGTTCATATATTAGAGGCTCTAGTGGAATCTAATTGCCCATTTCAAGGATAGCATGGTGTATTGCAAACTGGTACATTCTCAACTAAACCCATGTTATGAAGTTAACCGACAAACTGTAAATTATTAAATGATACCCATATAAAATAGATGAGCCATCCCCTTTGTATTGTTTGAAGTTCATATATTAGAGGCTCTAGTGGAATCTAATTGCCCATTTCAAGGATAGCATGGTGTATTGCAAACTGGTACATTCTCAACTAAACCCATGTTATGAAGTTAACCGACAAACTGTAAATTATTAAATGATACCCATATAAAATAGATGAGCCATCCCATTTGTATTGTTTGAAGTTCATATATTAGAGGCTCTAGTGGAATCTAATTGCCCATTTCAAGGATAGCATGGTGTATTGCAAACTGGTACATTCTCAACTAAACCCATGTTATGAAGTTAACCGACAAACTGTAAATTATTAAATGATACCCATATAAAATAGATGAGCCATCCCCTTTGTATTGTTTGAAGTTCATATATTAGAGGCTCTAGTGGAATCTAATTGCCCATTTCAAGGATAGCATGGTGTATTGCAAACTGGTACATTCTCAACTAAACCCATGTTATGAAGTTAACCGACAAACTGTAAATTATTAAATGATACCCATATAAAATAGATGAGCCATCCCATTTGTATTGTTTGAAGTTCATATATTAGAGGCTCTAGTGGAATCTAATTGCCCATTTCAAGGATAGCATGGTGTATTGCAAACTGGTACATTCTCAACTAAACCCATGTTATGAAGTTAACCGACAAACTGTAAATTATTAAATGATACCCATGTAAAAGAGATGAGCCATCCCCTTTGTATTGTTTGAAGTTCATATATTAGAGGCTCTAGTGGAATCTAATTGCCCATTTCAAGGATAGCATGGTGTATTGCAAACTGGTACATTCTCAACTAAACCCATGTTATGAAGTTAACCGACAAACTGTAAATTATTAAATGATACCCATATAAAATAGATGAGCCATCCCATTTGTATTGTTTGAAGTTCATATATTAGAGGCTCTAGTGGAATCTAATTGCCCATTTCAAGGATAGCATGGTGTATTGCAAACTGGTACATTCTCAACTAAACCCATGTTATGAAGTTAACCGACAAACTGTAAATTATTAAATGATACCCATGTAAAAGAGATGAGCCATCCCCTTTGTATTGTTTGAAGTTCATATATTAGAGGCTCTAGTGGAATCTAATTGCCCATTTCAAGGATAGCATGGTGTATTGCAAACTGGTACATTCTCAACTAAACCCATGTTATGAAGTTAACCGACAAACTGTAAATTATTAAATGATACCCATATAAAATAGATGAGCCATCCCCTTTGTATTGTTTGAAGTTCATATATTAGAGGCTCTAGTGGAATCTAATTGCCCATTTCAAGGATAGCATGGTGTATTGCAAACTGGTACATTCTCAACTAAACCCATGTTATGAAGTTAACCGACAAACTGTAAATTATTAAATGATACCCATATAAAATAGATGAGCCATCCCATTTGTATTGTTTGAAGTTCATATATTAGAGGCTCTAGTGGAATCTAATTGCCCATTTCAAGGATAGCATGGTGTATTGCAAACTGGTACATTCTCAACTAAACCCATGTTATGAAGTTAACCGACAAACTGTAAATTATTAAATGATACCCATATAAAATAGATGAGCCATCCCATTTGTATTGTTTGAAGTTCATATATTAGAGGCTCTAGTGGAATCTAATTGCCCATTTCAAGGATAGCATGGTGTATTGCAAACTGGTACATTCTCAACTAAACCCATGTTATGAAGTTAACCGACAAACTGTAAATTATTAAATGATACCCATATAAAATAGATGAGCCATCCCATTTGTATTGTTTGAAGTTCATATATTAGAGGCTCTAGTGGAATCTAATTGCCCATTTCAAGGATAGCATGGTGTATTGCAAACTGGTACATTCTCAACTAAACCCATGTTATGAAGTTAACCGACAAACTGTAAATTATTAAATGATACCCATATAAAATAGATGAGCCATCCCCTTTGTATTGTTTGAAGTTCATATATTAGAGGCTCTAGTGGAATCTAATTGCCCATTTCAAGGATAGCATGGTGTATTGCAAACTGGTACATTCTCAACTAAACCCATGTTATGAAGTTAACCGACAAACTGTAAATTATTAAATGATACCCATATAAAATAGATGAGCCATCCCCTTTGTATTGTTTGAAGTTCATATATTAGAGGCTCTAGTGGAATCTAATTGCCCATTTCAAGGATAGCATGGTGTATTGCAAACTGGTACATTCTCAACTAAACCCATGTTATGAAGTTAACCGACAAACTGTAAATTATTAAATGATACCCATATAAAATAGATGAGCCATCCCCTTTGTATTGTTTGAAGTTCATATATTAGAGGCTCTAGTGGAATCTAATTGCCCATTTCAAGGATAGCATGGTGTATTGCAAACTGGTACATTCTCAACTAAACCCATGTTATGAAGTTAACCGACAAACTGTAAATTATTAAATGATACCCATATAAAATAGATGAGCCATCCCCTTTGTATTGTTTGAAGTTCATATATTAGAGGCTCTAGTGGAATCTAATTGCCCATTTCAAGGATAGCATGGTGTATTGCAAACTGGTACATTCTCAACTAAACCCATGTTATGAAGTTAACCGACAAACTGTAAATTATTAAATGATACCCATATAAAATAGATGAGCCATCCCATTTGTATTGTTTGAAGTTCATATATTAGAGGCTCTAGTGGAATCTAATTGCCCATTTCAAGGATAGCATGGTGTATTGCAAACTGGTACATTCTCAACTAAACCCATGTTATGAAGTTAACCGACAAACTGTAAATTATTAAATGATACCCATATAAAATAGATGAGCCATCCCCTTTGTATTGTTTGAAGTTCATATATTAGAGGCTCTAGTGGAATCTAATTGCCCATTTCAAGGATAGCATGGTGTATTGCAAACTGGTACATTCTCAACTAAACCCATGTTATGAAGTTAACCGACAAACTGTAAATTATTAAATGATACCCATGTAAAAGAGATGAGCCATCCCCTTTGTATTGTTTGAAGTTCATATATTAGAGGCTCTAGTGGAATCTAATTGCCCATTTCAAGGATAGCATGGTGTATTGCAAACTGGTACATTCTCAACTAAACCCATGTTATGAAGTTAACCGACAAACTGTAAATTATTAAATGATACCCATATAAAATAGATGAGCCATCCCCTTTGTATTGTTTGAAGTTCATATATTAGAGGCTCTAGTGGAATCTAATTGCCCATTTCAAGGATAGCATGGTGTATTGCAAACTGGTACATTCTCAACTAAACCCATGTTATGAAGTTAACCGACAAACTGTAAATTATTAAATGATACCCATATAAAATAGATGAGCCATCCCCTTTGTATTGTTTGAAGTTCATATATTAGAGGCTCTAGTGGAATCTAATTGCCCATTTCAAGGATAGCATGGTGTATTGCAAACTGGTACATTCTCAACTAAACCCATGTTATGAAGTTAACCGACAAACTGTGGGCATGTAAATTATTAAATGATACCCATGTAAAAGAGATGAGCCATCCCCTTTGTATTGTTTGAAGTTCATATATTAGAGGCTCTAGTGGAATCTAATTGCCCATTTCAAGGATAGCATGGTGTATTGCAAACTGGTACATTCTCAACTAAACCCATGTTATGAAGTTAACATACTCCGTGAGCAGTAAATAGATACCATCCCCTTTGTATTGTTTGAAGTTCATAATTAGAGGCTCTAGTGGAATCTAATTGCCCATTTCAAGGATAGCATGGTGTATTGCAAACTGGTACATTCTCAACTAAACCCATGTTATGAAGTTAAC
>CAUPSG010000859.1:0-12954 GCA_963513935.1 Aphrophora alni | reverse complement strand
AATAAAATTAATGAAATGTAAAATCAACACTTTTTTTATTAATGACCTTTTTAAAAATTAAAAGGAAAGTGGACTTATGAAGATAAAGTAGCACCGTGGGAACCTTCGGGTAACCCAGTTTAAAGAAAAAGTTTTGTATTTTATATTTAATCCCATCGTCAGAGTTAGACCTAATGATTGATGTATGCACACAACAATGGCGGTTCATTGAATGACAACAATGGCGGAGTATTGCGAAATATCCGCATCTTACCTGAGGATTAATGTACTGTACTTGATTACATGAATATAGCCTCAATTAGAGGTGTCGGCAACGGCTACTGAAAGTGCAAAGTCAGTCGGTAGCCTCGATCACAATGCTCTAATGACTTTCACACAGTTTGATGTAGAAAATAATTACAATTGAAATGAGCCTAGATACAAAATTTAAATGCCAAATCTGTCTCAATAATTTTGTTGGGCTGCGTGAATTTCATTGTATTGAGCTATTTGGTACAGTTAGAAAGCTTAATTTTCTTTCTGATTATTTTGCTCTACTGATGTTTTAAAATAGTTTTTATTTTCTCTATTTTCAAATATCAAAAATTTTGTTTTCAAAATAATTGGTCTTAATTTAAAAACGTACCCTGTATAAAGTTAATTAAGTAATAATAATAATAATAATATTTTTATCAACTCCATCTAGTACAATATAATATATACATATAAATATATATAATCAAATTTAATACGTTACTCATGGTCACTCCTGACTATCTGAGGAGCAGCAGCAGTACAAAAAGCACACAGAAAATAAATTTTGTAACAAACAAAAAATGATATACAACAATATATAAACGAACTAGAAGTAATAAGAAACAAACTCTTCTAAAATATAAAAATATATACTGTATAATATATTTAAATAAAAATAAAAACTGAAATAGACAATTTAACAATAACAGTTTTATTTTGAAAAGAAAGATAATAATAATGAAAATCTTCTATTATACAGAAATAATAACAAAACGTTTAAAAAATAAAAATAAAATAGCCAATTCAACAATATCAATCCACTTTAAAAAAGAAATAAATAATAATAATCAAACTCTTCTACTACATAGAAAAAATAATAAGATATTAAAATAAAATTAAAATAAATTAGACAATTTATTAATAACGGTTAATTTTTAAAAAAAGAAAGAAATAAAAATCAAACTATTCTATTATACAGAAATAATAATAAGACATAAAAATAAATAAAATAGTCAATTTAACAATAACAGATAGTTTTTAAAAGAAAGATATAATAATAATAATAATAAAACTCTTCTACTATACAGAAAAATTAATAAACACATTAAAAACAATAATAATAAAATATACAATTTAACAATAACAGTTCTTGTATACAGAAAATAATAAATTATCAAAAAAAAAAAAAAAAAAAAAACCAATAAATAATTGAATTTCATTGATAATGAAAAAATAATAAAAAACGACAAATTAATTTAATGTTTAATGTCTTGTCAACTAGTATACAGTATAATAACTTTTTTTTTTCACAAAACTAATGCAATAATAATATAGAAATAAACATTTATTAAAATCTTCTAAAATAAATAAATAACAATCATTCATTTACAAAAATAAATAAATACAAATAATAAATTATATTAGAGTTACACTGTAAAAATTAGAACCATCAATTAGAATTTCACACATGCAAACAAAATTAATTATATAATATTGACAATTTAAAATTTTACTTTTTACAACTACCAAGTAAAAAAAATACGGTTCAAGGCTGAACTAAATCGCCGTTATTAAAAAGTTAATTTTATTGAAGAAGCAAAGAAAATTTGGGCTCTAATTAAATACAGTACATAAATTATTTTTCAAATTATTTTATGCAAATCAAACGCAGCCCATGGTTTTACTTATTGACGAATACTGCCCAACTGACCATTGAGGAGTTAACCTAACCTAACCTAACCCTCAGGAGTTTAATTTAATGAGTACGGGCTTGGCAATCCCAAGGGAACCTAGCTAGATCTACACCTTTTTTCATGTAGTCTTGAGTTAGACCCCTCTTCCACCTTTTCTTGATGAAGTGTGATGATAACTGAGAAGTTTTTTGCCTTTAAACAACGAGAAACAAATTAAGGTGTTAGCAATTACTTTTATCGGTTAGTTTTGTGTTTATTGGATGTGTGTATGAGAAATGTTTTACTACAATTTATTTACATAAATTTGAGTAACAATTATTCTAAAACTTTCCCACGCTCCAGGATTGCAGTCTTTACATTACATCATACAATCATTTAGTAAAATCAGATTATTCTATAATTAATTCAACATTCCTCAGTTAAATGTACTTATAACGGTTTCGTAAAATCATTAATTAAATTTCAGATATTACAAATTGCCAGAAAGCAGGACGGAGATACGGTCAGCCAGTGCCAAGCAACTCTCACACCGGACAGACAGACACCCTATAAGATGGATCACGCTGCGAGCACACCCTGTTTAAAAAGTTATTACATATTTATTTGTTTTATTCCCAATAAAAAGAATTATTTAACTTTAATTCCAAGTAGAACCTATGCTATTTATTATATTACATATATAAATATAAATATATAGTATATATATATATATTACATATAAATTTAACGATAAGACGTTATAATATAATTTTTTCACGTTGACCTTTCATTGGTGTATATATATAAGTATGTAATAGCACAATGTTTAAAAAAAAATGGACGTGCTAAGGGTACGTTTTTGAAAAACGAAGGCTCTAAACCAACCAGGTGCAAAAATTCCTGCAAAAGTATACGTTTTAAAATAAATAATATTTAAAAATACTTTAATGTCAATTTATGTAAAATTGTTATATACTTTCTAGTACATTTTACAGTAGACTAATATTATCTGACAATGATAGATGGACACTTGTGTGAACTAGTCTCTAATGGTTAATCAATATAAGAATTCTTTGATATTTCAAAGCCCTCCTTCTTATAGCAAATAGGAATTATATTCAACATGGCAGGGTTAAATTATTTTCGATTTTTCTTGATATAAAAATTTACCCTTGTACTAGCCAGTAAAATTTTAATTTTCTGAAAAGACCACACAAGAATGGTTCAGTTTTACATTTTATCCAAAATATCTTTAACAAAAAATTATGTTATTCATGTAGTGTTGATCTACATACTTTCCTGAAAAAAAAAATGAGAGAAACAAAATATATATACATTAAGTATTCCCACCTAACGGTTCATTTCTGGTAACTTCAAGGACAACTTCTCCCACACCAGCGCAATCTGAACTGAACCCACAAAACTACAAATGTTCGATTCAAATATTGGAGCTTTACAATATATAATACGATATGACTACTTCTATTAGGTATAAATCAGTTGTAATGCTTAAAGTTGTTACTGATGAAATCAATTAGTCGATGTTTTAACCTGATGATGACTTTTTAAGCGTCGAAACTGACAATACAATCTAAAACGCAAACGCACAAAACTATGTTGATGGACCTAATAAGGTTAGTATTTCCATCAAGTTAATACACAACCCTGATGACAGAAATGCAAACTCACGTTCATTAAAATTTCAAAAATTCATTGAATAATTTGACAGTAGATAAGTTGTAACAATTCCTTACTTAAATAAAGACTCTCATCAAATCCTTTATTAATACTGCTTCGCCTGAAACAGTAGTAGAGCCTGGATATTTAAATTCCAAGCCGAGACGAGTTTTTTTGGTTCACCATGTCCGACCCTGCTGAGACCCGAAGCCGCTGAGTATCAAGAAATGTCATCATGCCGTGCTACGATATGACGGCAATCTCAAGGTGTTGGGTGGTCTGCCCCTTTCCCACACACGTTCAACCACAACCTCATTTATCTTACGATTATTATTTTTATTCACGTTTTTTGTATTGTCAAATTTATAATTAGACAATCGGTTGATTGGAGTTGTTTAGTATTGCAAATAGAGACTATAACATTCGTGATCTATTCTTAAAAGATAATAAAAATTTTAAGTAAATCGTTTAGTATCTGATAGTAAATTTTCTTAGAAATCTATTATGAAACGAATCTAAATACATTTTGGATACAAGTTTTCATCAAGTGGCTAACACAAATTATAATAATTCACGAAACTGTTTTAAAATGACGTTCATTAAATATTATTGATGTTAAAAACAATTTTTATCTTTTATTGTTCGTCAAAAAATAGTCGAGATATCGGTATAAAGCTTTTAAAAATAAATTTCTGTAATACCAGAACAGGTGAAACCGTTTAAAATTTTGTAAAATTCGACTGGATTTTACTATTTAAAACGCTGGATCTAATTTTGGCAGTTGTAACTATTTACACATTTAGCTGTACAGTATTTCAAGTGGACTAACTAAATCAGCTGACACAGACAATTTCATATTTCATTCAAATGAATTAAATCTAATAAAAAAGTTATTTAGTTTGGAATTTAAATTATTGCTTTTGATTGACTGTAATCAATTTGTAAAATTGTGTACATTGTCTAAACTCTAAAGGATTATTTAATTTAGTTAAATAGAAATGTGAAATTGTCTGTATCTAATAACTATTACTGTATAAATTAATTGTTACAATGGCAAATATTATACATGTAGCTGTGTTGTATTAATTACTGGTTAGTTTAAGGTATGATTTTTTTTTTTTTTTTTAAATCGAGAAGGGTGCGAAGAAGCTATCGTGTCTTCTATTTAAGTTACCAATTTTTGTTTTCGTTTTTTACCGATATCTCGGTTATACCTTACATAAAATTAAAATAAATTTACCATCTTGCCTTTTGAGAAATACGCGTAAAATTAACGGTTATAGAGATTTGAGTACAAAAGCTTCACCTCACTCATTGATCAAGGATAAGTTCATTATACAACAGCTTCATCTCACTCATTGATCAAGGATAAGTTCATTATACAAAAGCTTCATCTCACTCATTGATCAAGGATAAGTTCATTGTACAAAAGCTTCATCTCACTCATTGATCAAGGATAAGTTATACAAAAGCTTCACCTCACTCATTGATCAAGGATAAGTTCATTATAAAAAGCTTCCTCTCACTCATTGAACAAGGATAAGTTCATTATAGAAAAGCTTCATCTCACTCATTGATCAAGGATAAGTTCATTATACAAAAGCTTCATCTTACTCATAGATCAAGGTTAAGTTATACAAAAGCTTCATCTCACTCATTGCTCATGGATAAGTTCATTATACAAAAGCTTCATCTCACTCAAAGATCAAGGATAAGTTCATTATACAAAAGCTTCATCTCACTCATTGCTCATGGATAAGTTCATTATACAAAATCTTCATCTCACTCATTGCTCATGGATAAGTTCATTATACAAAAGCTTCATCTCACTCAAAGATCAAGGATAAGTTCATTATACAAAAGCTTCATCTCACTCATTGCTCATGGATAAGTTCATTATACAAAATCTTCATCTCACTCATTGCTCATGGATAAGTTCATTATACAAAAGCTTCATCTCACTCATTGATCAAGGATAAGTTCATTTTACAAATGCTTCATCTCACTCATTGATCAAGGATAAGTTCATTTTACAAATGCTTCATCTTACTCATTGATCAACGATAAGTTCATTATACAAAAGCTTCACCTCACTCATTGATCATGGATAAATAAGTTCATAAGAAAAATGCAATTTTGAAGAACAGTATTCGGTCTTTTCATTTTGGAGAATACATTACATTTTTATAATCAGGGATATTTGCAATTTTAAAATCCACATAAGTAAATGAACTTGGGGGAAAGTGGAATTTAGTGTGATTGTGGCTTAAACTGACAGTCAAGTAATCTTGACGAATATGGCCGGATTTTTGTTAAAAATGAAAAAAAAATCAACGGCTTCGTCGTTTAAGAAAAGAACATTCTGTAGAGATCTCTAGCCCTAGAATACTTTAATAGCGTTAGGGTCGGAAGAGACAAGAGTTATTTAAGAGAGACTTGATAGGAAAATGAAAGAGAGAGATATAACTCAAGATTAGATGAAAAAAGATGTAGATACAGCTTTGATATTGCGGGATTGCCACACCTATTTCCATCGAGTGATCCTCTGAGGGGACTATGATTGCAAACTAGCTTCTGTATGAGTTTAAACGGACACTCAACACATTAGCGAGAAGGACCACGTGAATCTGGTGGGAAGTTCGGGCAGTTTGGACGATAAGGAACGAGAAAAAAAAAGGAGTTGGTAAAATTGAGTGCACTTGATTATGAGAAGAGACCACCAAGTTGTCGATTGTAATCCATGATACTAATTGTAGAATGGGCTTCTTAAAAGTACTCAGTTGAAGGATGCACCGACGAATTGTAGACAAGGTAGAAGACTGTTGATGCAAGAGGAACGACACTCATCAGGTTCAACAGGGACAACACGTGAGTGCCGATAGGTGTGTCAACAGGTCCTTGAATAGATATATCAACAAAATAGGTAGCAATAGATGCGGGAATGTTGAAAGACCGGGTCATTGAAGTAGTGTTTCAGATAGGAGCGCATCGGTGAGAGATGTTTGGTACTGTAGAACCGAATTGAAAGATATTCAGAGTATGGACATCCTGGATTGAGGTTTGGGAGGAGATAATGTGTCCTTTTTACACAGTTTATATTGGTCATTCCGTGGGTATGTTTTTGGTGTATACGATAAGTAAATTCTCCCTTGCGTACACAATTTCAAAGAATTTAACTAACATTCTGATATAACTGGTGTATAACTCTCTCAAATTTTAAGGTTAAGAGGATAAAAATTATATTTTCCCCAAAATAACCTCTTATTTTTTATCGTAACACAATAATAAATGATTGGATGTTTATTTTGCAGCTCCATAAAACTAGATAATATGTGATGTTTTTGGAACAACAGTGTAAATGATTTTTTGAAATTTTAAAATATATATTGTAAATTTCCATTAAATTTCTCTAAGAACGAAATTGTTAAACGATTCGAAAAACGTAACCTAGATTACAAACTTAAGTAAATTCGAACAAAAATGAAATCTCTAGTTCTTTTACGAATAGTAAACAATTTGTAATGAATTTATATATTTATAATAATAATAATAACAATTTGTTTTTAATATATACGTATATAATTACATTCAATCAAAACTGGTGCCAGGTTATTCTTAGAAGCAGGATTAGTGAACATTTCATAGTCTCAGTGTCGGATTTTCTATTAGTAAACAACAAATCCAATGTATTTATAAAGACAACAATACATAGTCGCCATTTTGAAATGTTTTACACATTTGTTTAAATGAAACTCGTTCTAAATTTGATACATACCAAAATCAGTAATTTCCTGTTGAGTACCTGCTTATTCAATTTTCCGAATCTCAAAAAAGTCTTACAAAAACGTATAAAACATAATATCATATTTTAATAAAGATTCTTTTAAAGGCTATTTAAGTCACAGAAAATTTATTTTCTATATTGACAGGCTGTAGATTTAAAAAATTCAATTTTAATACCGCTTTAATTGCTAAAGAGGATCTATGGTTTTATAATCATTAGCAATGCAACCGAAACAAGATGTCTGGAGAGAAAGAGAGAGAGATTGAGGGAGGAGGAGAAGTTGACCAGATTAGTACGACGACAGTTTCTTGTTACAGTATCTCTCAGCTGATCTTCCAGCTGTCAGTGTTCAGGTGATTCTCACTTCGAGACTTCAAAGGAATTTTCATAAAAAACTGTTCTACAAAGATGCTTCTACATAATTGGTCCGGGTGAGCAACGTGTTGGTCGAGAGGTCGAAACGAAGTATCGATTAATTGTACAACTATTGTATCGATTGTGTATATGATTGATTGCCTACAATCGAGAGAAAACAAAAGGGTTTCTAAACGTGAGAAAAGGAAAGGTAAGGTTTGTGTCGAAATGATAAAAATACTCGCTTGGCTATAACACTTCCACTGAAGAATGGGACAAGGAATCGAATGTAAACACAAATAATACAACATCCTTAAATCGTGATGGATTTTTTGCTTGTTGTTTTAAAAGAAAAACCTCTTGGTCTTCATCGACTAGTAAAAAAAGGCAGAATAAGGATCACTGGAATTCTCTTATAGCGTCAGGGTCGGAAAAGAACAAGAGTTGGTCAAAAGAGTCCTAACAGAAAACTTGAAGATACAGTTCTAACCCAAGACTAGACGAAAAATGGTGTAGATCAAGCTAGGTCCTTCGGGATTGTCAAGCCCTTACTCACTACAAGTGAACAACTGAGGGTGAATAGTGATAAAACCAATGGTGATTTTACAGTAATGGTTGATCGTTACCGAACAATCACAGCTATTATAAAATGTAATTAACAGTGATTGACCAATGTGACACCCATTGTCAACAATTGATTGTGATTCATGCTACTATAAGTGCGTGTGGCATGCTCAAAGGAAACTTAATTTAACTGGATCTTTAACTTTCTTTATCTAGTCTTGGGTTAGATCCCTTTCGTTCATACTTTCAAGTTTTTCTTATTCTTTGCCTACCCTGAAGCTAGAGTATTCGAGGGCTAGATCTTTATTTTATCTTTCATTCTTTTTTTCAATGCAATGATGATAGAGATTATGTTCACCTTTGAACAAGAAGGTAAAATTTAGACAAATAAAATAATATTTTGTTTGCACAAATAAACAGCAAATGGCAATATGTGTTGTAACAGTGAAAAAAAAAATCTACATTCCTTTAGCTACGTGGTGACATAAATAACACTTTTATAAATAACTATTAAAAACTCAAGTTAACTAACTTAATTAGGAGAAAGAACGAGAGAGTTCTATGAAAAACACAACCACAATATTCATTCAATTCACGACGTCCTTACCAAACTCCAAACAAATACTGTTTGAATGTAAATCACCGAAATCACTGTCGGAGAAACTGTTAGATATCATATCAGAATAAACTGAAACTAACCAATTGCGAGAGCATTAATATCACTGTTTATCACGTTTAATGTAACAAATCAACAATAAGAATAATGGTGATTTTAAAATCGCTGTGAGAGGATCACAGATCAGTAAATCACTATCTTTGAGAAAAAGTGGTTAAGTGTACCTTCTACTACAGGAATAAAAAGAAGAATAATCTGGCGTTAGATATTACAGTCTAGAAAAAGGCAATATTATTTCTGGCAATATTTTTAATTTAGACACATGTGTGCAACAGCAAGTTTAAAATAACACCCATGTATAAATTCGTTGATATTAGAAAACGATTGGTTGTTTTTAACTAGGCCTACTTCAACTTTAAGTAGTGTTTTTCTGTTCATATACCAAGTGTCTAAAATGATTTTTCCCTCAATTTTCGTATCAATTTGCGACTAAATAAAATTTATCAGAACATAAATTCATATTACATCACAAAACAACTTTTTAATTGCTTTTTAAATAAGAAACCGACACATATTAGTCGCAAACCAAACTATACACTGACCTAATTTCCATAGATGTCCACTGAACGGAAAATCAAAGTCTAGTGTAGTAGCAGAGGGCTTACACAATTAAAACATTAAATTTGCAGTATTCGAGAAAAAAGTCAAATTTCACACATTTCCTTTGATTTTTCGTGAATAACTAAAAATATTTACACTTCTGAACTCAGGGATGAGAAACGATGTTGAATCGTGTATCAAAACACTATGATGCAATTAAAAAAAATTGACTCAAATCCAATATGGTGGATTTAAAATGGCGGAAGAAAATTTTAACCCGTTAAAAACGTAGTGTAAGTATAATTAAAAACAAATCGATTTACTCCGAAATCGATCCACGGATTAGAGATTAACATTTATTTCGGGAATAACATTTTCACTCTAGTTCCAAAAACGTCACACAATAGCTCATTTTGTGGGGTTGAAAAATAAACATACAATCATTGTGTAACGATAACAAATATGAGGTTATTTCGGGGAAAATATATTTTTTTATCCTCTTAACTTTAAAATTTGTGAGAAAAACCACAGTAACAACAGAGTTTTTCTTGTATTTCTGTGAAATTGTGGACGCAAGAGACTATATTTCCGCTCTGTGTATGCCTTTTTTAGTAAACCGTTTCTGATCAAACGATTATTCAGATTCAAATATTTCAAATGGACACCATTTTGAAAATTTACGCAATAAAATTAGAATGTTTCCTAACCATGTTAAGAAATATTATCTTTGTTTATAAATTTGAAGCGTTCCGTGTACGGTATTAGGTTTTTAGAAAATACACAAACAGACAAATAACTAATGCTACCGGACAAACGTTTTTGGAAATTTTTTTTTATTTAAACGACCTGAGAGCTGTATCATCCAACATTCAGTCTACCATTATCATTTATCAAGCGACATAATTTTGTTCTTGTAAATATATTATTATAAATTTATTTTGTTAGAAAAAATTAATGGATATTTCTGCATTTAAAGTTTTTATATCTTTAACGGGCGCAGGGTAAGTAATGGTGACCCACTAAAAGCACTCTTTGTAAACTTAGGATACCTACTACACAACCAACACATGATTTCTGTAAGGTTCTATTTTTAGCCCCTGAGTATGGTGACGTTTTCATATATTAAATAACTATTAACTTCCATTACAATTCTTATCAGACAGAACACAGTGCTCACATTGACCGATGCACTCCACCCTCTTCCTGCAATTCATGATATCTTGTAGTAAATTGTTACACAAAAAGGGGGGATGATGAATCGACGTGTTGACAAGGGGTGGTTCAATATTCACCCCCTGGAGTGTCTCTTCACAAGAACCTTTTAACCTGAGATTTCTTCAGTCAAACTTTAGTTCTGGTTCTACCAAACAAGTTTCTGCAAAATATATAACAAGTTTAGATAAACAACAAAAGTAATAACTTCAAAAAAATAATGTTTAACTCTCGAATTTCCGTTAATTTCAATATTTTTTTCATATTTCTATTAGAAAAAAATTGTGGAAAGGTTGTACAACCTGTTTTTCAAACACATACTCAAAAATATGACAATTAAGTTTGAAATGTAAGAAAACAGCAGTACCTCTCCCGTCAACCTAAAAATACCGATTTTTTTTCAAAATTCTCAAAACTAATTTTATAAATTGTTGGTCAAATGTGACCATTTACAACCAAAACTAAAATTCAACCCCCTGCGATAAAGAAAATTACATTTAGCGAAAAGTTTAAATTATCTTTCCACATTACTCATGGATTGCAAATATTCGACTTCACACATGGTTTACGTTATTATCTTCACACGTTTTACCAAAATTTCATCGAAATCACGTTGACCTATTCTGAGAAATTCTAACTTTCACATCAAAGCTAATGGTTAGTCTTCCCTATTTAATCGTTAAATCCTTGACTTGGAAGAGGGTTGGCGATCGATACGTTTTGTTTGCTTTCTTTGAAGTTATTTTTTAACAAAATTTATCAAAACTGTTGTAGCCGATGTCAAGAAAATTTAAATTTTGAGTTTTGGCCTTCCAAATTTTGTCTTATCGGAAATTTCTTTTAAACAATTTTGAGACGTAGTCTAAAAATAACGATTTTAATAATAATCTGTTCACTCTTTGAGGCTGTATAGGCTCCAGACTGGCAGACATGAACATCATTTAAAACAAAAAAAAAAAAAAAAAACACTTTTTTTAAGCTTACGAAAAGTCAAAATAAATTTATCCTACAAAAAAGTCTGCTATACTTTATGAAATATAAAGGTTTTGTGAAACTATTGTACCAAATAGCAAGTAAACGAAAATTAAATTTCAGGAAAAATATTAAATAAATCTTGAACTCAGTCATTAAATAAACGAAATAAAAACTTTGCACAAACTTTATCAATCACTCATCCCCCCACCCAAACAACGAAAATAAAATCACTCAAAATGTCAATTCGGTATTTTAGTAGAAAACATAAAATTATTACTTCCTCAAAATCGGCTCTAACAATTTTTTAAAAATTTTACTCATGTAGGACTCAAATAAATCCTATTGTTACAAAATCCTGCGTGATAAATTATTGGTAAAAAAACAAAAATATCGGTCTAAGGGGCTGTTACAAAAGACGTCATTTCTCAAAATCGGCTCTACCGATGTCGATCTTGTTTTAGTGAAATGTGAAGATTAGTTTGCGTTTGAAAAGAAGCAAAAAAAGTTTCAGCGAATTGGCAAGAAACAAAGGTGATCTTTGGCCGCCCGCTATTTAAAGCTTGATTTAAATTAAATATAATTTACAGCATAATCAAAACAACCCAAATTAAATACATTTTTGTTTTAAATATTGTGTCCACAGTTCATTTCCACTTTATGACTGACAACTACCTAAATGAAATCTTTCGTGAAAAATAGTTTTGATTTTTCAAAACGTTGGTGAAATCTTTTTGTACCATTTATTTCCACTGCGTTCAGAGTTGAAGAGACTGTCTCATGATATCAGTCTCTCCTTTGAAATCTGTTTCGCCAATCTATCTCCAGGGGTTTTAAAGCAAAGCCGTTTCTTTTTTATGTTTCATTTACCATTTTTGCTACAGTATGCCTACATTATTATTGTCCCTAAGTTAACATTTATTGAAATTTATTTGAAGTATATGTATAATGGGCAAGCATCTCTTTGGTTTTCAGCTCCTTGAAGTAAAGTTGTCCTTTTTTTCCCCTTGTTGTTTTAAAGACGAAAAACCTACGGTCATCGACTCTTTGTAGAGAAATAAATACAAGAACATAATGACCCCTTCCTCTCGAATAGCGTCAGGGTCGGAAAAGAACAATATTTGGTCAAGAAAGAGAGAGATTAACACAAAACTACACGAGGAAGGTGTAGTTCCAGCTAGGCTCTCTTGGGATTGTCATGTACTCACTATAAGTTTACTGAGGGGTAAAACGTTCTTAAAGTTAGAATTGAAGTAAAAAAGACATAG